>CP080488.1:5002500-5230000 GCA_020844145.1 Sarcoptes scabiei
TCTCTCTCTCTCTCTCTCTATTAAGCAGCTTAGTTTCTTTTTTTTTCCATAAAAAACAAATTACAAAATTTGAGCGCTCAAATCATAGTTTCAATAAATTTTCATTACTAGTTCTTGCTAAAAAAACAAAAATCAAGAATCGAGAGCCCGAAAGAGAGAGAGAGAGAGAGAGAAGAGCGAATTGATTCTTTGAATTGCATCAAACATCTCTCTCGATAAATTATCATTAGTTTTTTTTATCTGGAGAGAGAGAGAGAGAGAGAAATTCTCTTGAATCACAACCAGAATCTGGTCCCCTTTTGAAAGGTGTTGAATCAGTTTCACTCGAACTTTGGCTATCAAATCAGTTAAGCTTTATTGCGAATCGCTTTGAATCTCCTCCTCGCAATCCTTGAATGAAATGATTTGGAAAAATTTAAAGAGGAGGAGGAATTGAAGCACCTAGAATTCGTTTAGAATTTCAAGAATCAATGGTCTGATTGATTCGCTCTCTCTCTCTCTCTCTCTCTCTCTCTCTCTCACACACACACACTTTCGTTCGTTTCGATGTGATTAGTTTCATCGAAAACAAATCGATCGAAAGCTGATTACGGGCAACGAACCGTTGAAGAACGACCTTAGAACTTGAGAAGAACTTATGAACTCGCTCTTCTACAGTGATGAAATGATTTGTGCTTAGAATAATTGATGCGATCCAAAAATTTAAGAAAAAAAAAAGTTCAGAAAAAAATTAAGCATTCATTGATTGTATGGCAATGCGATGGCATAATCGAAGGTGATTCATTCATTCATTCATTCATGCATTGATTTATCGAGAGATTCTTTTCTAAAATCGTTCAGTCTCGATCGATCGATCGAGAGAGACAGAGAGAGAAATTGGAAAATTTTCTTCAAATTTAGTGAATAAAATTGGAGTTTTTTTTTTCTCTCGCTCAACAAATCATTCGATTCTAACCTTAGGCTATATTAGACTGAATACAATAAAAAAAATTCGAGACTAAATTCATTTGAAATTGGAGATAAAAATACATCGTTTCATTCATCGAAATTGATCGAAAAATCGTAACGCTAACCACACACACACACACACACACACCTACACATATCAAACATCGAAAATTTCGAAATGAGAAAATTTAATTGGAATTGAATTTTTATTTTTGAAAATTCTTAATTCTATCAAAGAATAAAAAAAAGGTGGCGAAATAAATGTTATTGCCTGCAATAAAGTTCCCCCGACGGGCCGGTTTAAATTTCTTTGATGTCTAATTACTTTCTGATGGCATCGATATTTTTTTATTATTTATTCATTTAAGTCCAAGGACAATATTTCATAAAATTTTATTACAGAATTCCAAGGACGTTTATTTTTAAATTTCAATCGGATGCCGACAATACGTTATGTCCTGGAGATGACACGTGCAAAACATTTCCAGAAAAGTCATCAAAAATTCATTAAGCAAATGCCAACCAATCCAGGAATCGCGAATCCTTAATTAGCGTAAAGACAATTCTTAACTCTTTTTTTTTATATTTTAAGAATCATAAAACATAGGACACATGAAATTCATTTATCGTCGGTTTAGCTTTTTCATAATCATAAAACACATTTTTTTTATTCACAAACTTTTATGACCAATCGCAATTAAGGATTCTAGCCAAGGCCCAAAAACTTGTATATAAGGGCCAGAAAATTTAACAAACAACATGGTAGTTTAAGACGATACCTTTGCTCGTCAAGTTGTCATCTTCTAGTTTGAAAATCCATTTTGGAGTATCAAAAAGCTGCCATCGATCCATTGGTTGACATAAAATTGTATCTTTTTAGTATCGACATAACTGCAACAATTATCTACGCGCCTTATTTTTACTTTGTTTCATTATTATTCTACAATATCAACTTTTCTTTATTTTATCTTTCTTTATTCTTTAATAAATTCAATTTATAGTTAAACTTAGTCGTCAAATAATTTGAATTGTGCGCCTTTTTTTTGAAAATATCCTCAAAACCTACGTTACCACCAAATTATTATTTCGAACGAATAAACAACAGAAATAATAACATAAATATGAAAGCAAATGAATGAATGAATGAATCCAATTGCAATGATTGATTTCGTTGTCGATTCCGGCCACAGATTTGGATCTCAATCAATCATTACAATCGAAAGGCAGAGAGAGAGAGAGAGAGAGAGAGAGAGAGAGAGAGAGAGAGAGAGAGAGAGAGAGAGAGAGAGAGAGAGAGAGAGAGAGAGAGAGAGAGAGAGAGAGAGAGAGAGAGATGTACTCTCGATTATCATCAATCTTTTTAAAAAAGATTGAATTATAATATTTCAAATAAATTAAATACAATCAAACAACAGTTTTAGTTTGTTTTTTTTTTGATTCCCTTGTGATTTTCGATTCGCTCTCTCGTTCTCGATTTTCCGGAAATAGAAATCGAATTGTATCTTTTTTTTTTTTGAATCCAATAAGATTAAAACCAATAAAAAAAATGGAATATATCGAATGACAATAGAATCCTCATTCAAAAGATTCATCTTTTGTTTTGTTCCCCTTTTGTTCTCGTTCTCCTCCTTCTACTTCTTCTCCTTATTCTTTATCGTTGTAATCGTTTTGAAACCAAGAAAATAAAACCAAATTCGATTCGACTTGTTTTTGTTTAAAATTAAATTTTGATCGATTTTTTTTTATTTATTTATTTCCTTTCTTCCTCCATAATCCAATTTCAATCGTTTCAATTTTGGATTCAATTCCACCGCCCTCAATCCTCCATTGGTTACATTTATCCCCTAATTTTATCTCTTATTTGTTGTTTAGATGTCAGTCTAACATCAACCAGATTAGATGTGAATACTGTGGTATGGTTCTAAAATTATTATTATTATTATTATTATTACTTTTGATACATCGCATCAAAAAAAAAAAAAAAAAAAAAAAAAAGATTCTCTTGAGAATTAGATTAGAGATATGTAACAATTTCGTTCCCTTCAGCTGTCCATCCCTTGCATTCTTCTCTTTGCATTATCTATTTTTAGCTCTCGCTATTATCACATCGATTCAAGAATCCATCATTGGAACAATGATCGCCATCATCATCATCATAAGCATCATCAGCATCGTCTAGATTCTTGATAATTCCATTCCATAGATTTTATTCGACAAAAATAAAAACAATTCTTTCTCTCTCTCTGTGTTTGGGTCTTCTTTTGTGGTTTCAATTTTCCATCACTTTTCTCTCCACGAGACCGAAAGAATTATCATCGCCATTATGATGACCATCACCATCACCATCATCATCATCATCATCACCATCATCATCATCATGCCATAATCATCAATCGTCTTTATTTGCTCATCATTATTCTGGTAGAAATAATCATCATCATCTTGATTATCATCATCATCTCCATCTTATTCTTTTGGTAGGTTTTTTGTTTCGCAGCTCTATCCACATTAATTAGAGAGAGAGAGAGAGAGAGGTCTGCGATGCAATTCTTGTTGTCCTTGGAGAGAGAATATTGGTTGACGATCTGGCAAAATCGACCAAGTTTGATGATTTGTTCGAAATTTCTCTCCACCGCCTCCAACTTTTTTTTCGAAGATCTTTTTTTTTTTTTTTATTTCTGTCCTTAGTGAGAGATATTTGATAAAAATTTGAAATTTTTTTTCTCGCTTCCAGATTCGATTAGTTTGGATGCATTTTTTTTTTTTTTTTTGAACGCATTTCAAACCTAACTAATGGATTAAATTTTGAACGAAATTTATCCGAATGGACCGCATGGGTTCGAATTTTTGTATTTTCTTTTTTTTTTTTTTTTTTTTGATTTTAGTGAACAATTTTATCGAGATTTTCCATACAGAATAATTAGAAGCGAAAGAGCGAAAAGAATTCGTAACGTTTGAACTATGAAATAAGGGGGATGGGGATGCTGAGAACAACAGAATATCGATCTGGGACTGAGAATATCTTTTTACACTCAGAAATCTATAATTGTTTCGATTGTGGAGTTTTTTTTTGCTAAAACAATTCGACAATTTTATTGTTTGCCTAGATATGGAGATGTTTATCATCCACAACGAAGAGATTCGAAACAAACCAAAACCAATCCAAAAGAAATTAAAATAATCTTTATAAAACTTCATTCTCGCTCCACACAACACAATCGATTCTCGTAAACTATTCAAGCGAGAAAAAAAACAAATTCAAATTAAAAAAAAAAAAAATAAACGATTGTTTTAGCATCAAATTTTAAAATTTTCAATTTTTTTTTTTTGAATGAATAAATCTAGAACCTAGAACTAATCACTGATCGCCTAGAACCTATAAGCGGAAGAGATTGAGAGAAAATTGAAAATTAAAAAAAATTTCCCCATTCCTCTCCCCTCTCTCTCTCTCAATCTCGACATAATATTTGGATTTGAATTTGAATTTGGATTGATAGAGAATCAAGAATCAAGAAAAAAATCGATGACATCTTTTCAAATCTTCATCAAAAGTATTCGGGGGGAGGGAGAGAAATTTTTCATCGAAAAAATTTATTTTGAATATTTCCCCCCCCCACCATGTCACTAATTACCAAAAATTTCATTGTTTTTTTTTTCATCGAATTCATTTTGAAAAATGAATCGAAGCGAACTCGAAAATTCACAAAATTCACAAGAAAAAAAAAACGAAAATATTCAGCAATATGCGAAAGAATTTCATCAGAAATCAAACAGAAAATTTAATCAAAAAAAAAAAAATAAATAAATTTTTTTCACTTTGCAATTATAAAATCACTCTGCTTTCAATAATATTTCGATAAAAATAAACAATAAAAATATTCCAATGGAAATTTTTGTTTCTCTAAACGCAGAGAGTTTTTCCGAACACAGAGAGTTATTCAATAATGTTGGACCGATTATGAAGGGAAACGAAAGAGACTAAGAGAATATTACTGGAACCTAGCAAATAATCGTAGACTGATAAAATGAATGTATCGATGGCAAACAAATTTTCCAAAATTCTCTTCTAATTGAATGATTCTTTCTTTTTTTTTTTTTTTGGCTGAAACCAAAACAAATTCTTTCAACTCTTTCGGTTCATTCAGCATTCAATGATTTTTGTTTATTTTTCTATCCCGAATCAATCGGATTCATTTGAATAGATTGAGATTGGTCGAGTTGGAGAGAGAGAGAGAGAGAGTGAAATGGAATTTCGAATTCGAAAACAGCTTCTGGAGGCAAAAAAAATCAACTCGGAGACACACCTCTTATGGATAGAATGCGCACATCATTCGTTTCGATACTTAAACGAAAAAAAAACTTTTTTTCCCCCTTCTTTTATTCGCAGTCAAAGATTTTAGCGCAATATATTAGCGGTGGTGGGTGTTTACGACTCTCTCTCTCTCTCTCTCTCTCTCTCTCTCTCTCTCTCTCTCTCTCTCTCTTTCTCTGTCCTAGCTATTCTTCTTTTTCTCTTTGATTTGTTTCTTTCGATCTAGATAGAACCTCTTTGTTTGGTTTAGGCTAAAATTTTTGGTCCAAAATAGAAATCTATAGACGAGACAACGAGACTCTACGAGAGAGAGAGAGAGAGAGAGAGAGAGAGAGATAGGCTATGCCGAAAGATTCAAATTGTTCAATGATGAAAAGATGGTGTAAAAATGATGTCTCGAAAAGAAAAAAGAAAAAATAAGAATCAAAGAGCAAGTGAGAAAGAGAGAGAGAGAGAGAGAGAGAGAAAGAATAAATGTGAGAAAATAGGCAAAAAAAAAAAAAAAGTAAAGCAAACTATAAGCTAAGATTGTGAACAGAAGAGAGATATCTAATGGTTATGAAATCAATCTAGATCTCATCTGAATCATTGTGAAGATTGTTTCACAAATCTCATCATCATAGGCAATCATAATCTATCGGCATCATTGAATCGTGAAACAAATCAAAACGATTGATTTGTTTGTTTCCGCTATTGAATCGAAATCAATCACATTATCACACATTTGGTTCTCATTTCGAAGAAGAAAAAAAAAAAAAAATATCTTTTTCTTTCTAATTGTTTCTTTCTGAAGTTCCAAGTTCTTTGTCTTCGTCATCTTCTTGTGTTGTCGAGAAAAAAAAATAGCACAATAATTCATCGAATGTTTTAATTTTTTTTTCTTCTCGAACACCGGACTCCATTCTTCAATTTGTTTATCGATGATGGGCGTGTGTTTGTCTATTAAATCTTGATGGTTTCGATTCGATCATTGAGAGGTGTGTGTGTGTTTGTGTTCCTCTCTCGAAACTATCGAAGCTATCGTTGCTTGATTGGAAAAACATCGATCGTTCGTTCGTGGTTAAATTCCTCGAATCTATCTAGAATATCTTCTCAATATTTCCTCTCAAATCGACCTTGAGGTAGTTTTCTCGTTTTTTTTTGTTGTTGTTTTTGTTGTTGTTTATCAATTTCATTTGTAAACAAATCGAATCTATCTTTTTCTCTAATCTATCAAATGAGCTGAATTTTTTTTTTGTTCTATAATATTTTCGCTATTCGCTTAGTGTTTACATCGATTCGATATGATTCGATTGGAAAAGAATTCATTTTGATTGCGAAAACTACTCTCATTGTTCGCTGCCAGATAGATAAATTATCTCAATCGAACCGAATATTTAATTGATAGCGTTCTAGAGTGGAGAGAGAGAGAGAGAGAGAGGATGGATAGAATCTACGATCAAATCTTTTATTTCTTTTTTTTTCCAGCGAATGAATTTTTTTTCCACTTTTCCAAACATTCTCAGCTATGTTTATCAATTAAAACTTCAACCAAAACATCAAAATACAGAGAGAGAGAGAGAGAGAGAGAGAGAGAGAGAGAGAGAGAGAAAATTCACTCGAATCGATTTGATTCGATTTTAAATGGACCGATACTCTTTAGAAAGAGAGAGAGAGAGAGAGAGAGAGAGAGAGAGAGAGAGAGAGAGAGAGAGAGAGAGAGAGAGAGAGAGAGAGAGAGAGAGAGAGAGAGAGAGAGAGAGAGAGAGAGAGAGAGAGAGAGAAAATTCACTCGAATCGATTTGATTCGATTTTAAATGGACCGATACTCTTTAGAAAGAGAGAGAGAGAGAGAGAAAATTCACTCGAATCGATTTGATTCGATTTTAAATGGACCGATACTCTTTAGAAAGAGAGAGAGAGAGAGAGAGAGAGCGCTCTAAAATTAGAGAATTTCTTCAAACAAACCAAAAAACCAAATTAGATTCTCTCATTGATTGAATTCTTCTCTAATCGCTTATAGCAAAGATTCTTTTCAGCTTAGAGAGAGAGAGAGAGAGAGAGAGAGAGAGAGAGAGATTTCTTCTTAAAAAAAATTGAGTTTCAAATAAAAACAAAAATCGCCAACAAATTCGCTTCGAATCAAATCGAGCGATTATCAAACTAAATCCATTCGTCTGCAATTTGTGGATTTTTAATTATTAGCTTTTTCCAGACTTTTTGTTGTTTGTTCGTTTGTTTCTCTTCTTCTTTCCTAACAAATTTCGAGCCTCAAAATCTTCTCTAAGAGGCAGTGAAGTTTCCATTTCGCATTTAAAAACCTATTCAATTGAGATTTACAAATCCCCACCCCCCTCTCTCTCTCTCTCTCTCTCTTTCACAGTGCTCTTGTTTTTGTTCTCGTTTGCTCTCGATATTTTTTTTCACTGATTTTATTACGAGTGTCTTTTTTTCTCTCTCTCTCTCTCTCTCTCTCGCGATCAAAAAACAAAAAAAAACCCAAGATAACAAAGATTTTTCAAAAAAAAAATCGCTATAAAATGCAATAATGGAATTAACAGTTTCTTGGGGGGGGCGTACTTGCAATAATAGGTGTAGCTACGCTCAAGTAATAGATTGTTTCAAAGATTACTACTACGCCCCTCCGAAAACTATTAGCTTATTAGTGTTTCATCATAGTATTAGTTCACTGAATCGGTGTTATTTAAAAAGATTTTTTTTTTCGGTTGCAAAACACTCGATTACAATTCTTTCCCTTTCGAATTGATATTGATAATCGGATGAATTTTTTTTTCTCTGTTTTTTTTTTTTTTTTTTGAAGAGGTAATATAGTTTTGATAAAGTTGCAGATAAATCAACCGTCTAAAATGATTGAATTGAGATTCTCTCTCTCTCTCTCTCTCTCTCTAAGTCTGAATTTTGACTGTTTTTTTTTTTTTGATAGATTCAACA
This sequence comes from Sarcoptes scabiei, assembly GCA_020844145.1. Lineage (NCBI taxonomy): Eukaryota > Metazoa > Arthropoda > Arachnida > Sarcoptiformes > Sarcoptidae > Sarcoptes > Sarcoptes scabiei. The sequence goes on from CP080488.1 coordinate 5,010,692, forward strand.
AAAATCTAGGCCATTGAAATCTCTCAACTCTAAACCAAATTCTTTGATGGAATAAAATTGTTCGCCCCCCTCTCTCAACCCCTGTTTGCAATAGAATCGAAAGATAATCAGAACATAATTTTCGATATTAATTTCTTGACAAAAAAAAAAGGCTTTTTGTTCTATTAAATGAATTTAATTTCGAATGAATTTTTCGATCGAAATTCGAATTTTGCGATTTTCGCGCAATAATTTTGCAAATCAATATAGGAAGCAAAAAAAAAAAAAAGAACAAATCAAACCGAGGTTCGGTAGAGTTAAACATTCAACTCACATACAAACATCAAAAAAAAAAAAAGAGAGAAAAAAAGATGGAAATTCGTTTTCCATTGGATTATTTCGAACCAATCAGAGAAGAAAAGAGAGTCAAGAAAGAAGAAGAAGATGGAAGAAAAAGAAAGAAGAAGAAAGAAGGAAGAGAGATCATTGGATGAAAGTCGAAAGTTATCGAATCAAAATTCAAAAAAACACATCGATTCCGTAAAGAAGAGAAAACCTATCAATGATATTTGCTTAATTTATCGATTAATATTTCGTTTATTCTCTCTCTCTCCATTTCTTTTTTTTTTTTTTTTTTTTTGGTAATATAAATTGGTAGATCTATAGAGATTGAATCAGATCTTTCTTCTAGAATCCTAGGGCTGAGATTTTTCTTCACACACACACACACACACACAAACAAACCAGCACATTGGGAAAGAATTTTTATCAAATCAAACGAATTAGATTAGATTTCAAGTCTAGACATTGAGACTAGATATCGAGATTAGAGACCAGAGAGAGAGAGAGAATATTCTCTGGTCAAATAATCTCGAATTCTACTTTCTCGATGATGATGATGATGATGATAATTTCTCGAAATAATAATAATAATAATTATTATTAATATCAAATAATAATAATAATAATAAAAATCTCGGCTTATTGTTATCCATTTTTTTCTCTCTCTCTCTCTGTTGTTGTTTATTTCATTAGAAGTTTTTATTTCTGTACGAAATATTTTCTTTATTGGAACAAAATAATTTGATTATTAAACAGAACAAAAAAAAAAAAAATGAAATAAAATAAATTCTTTGTGTCTTAATTGTTGTCTACACTGCTCTTATTCTTATTCTAATTTTTTTGCTTTATCTCCATTCATACAGATGCTGTTTTCAATGCTGTTTTAAGAACCAAAAAAAAAAAAAAAAAAAATTGATAACTCAGCTCATCTAACATTGTGTTGTGTTTGTTTTTTGGGTGCTGTGATTTTTGTTGTTTTTTTTTCTCTCAAATTCTTTCTTCTCACTAAATTCTTTTCCGACAATTAATTTCTTCAACTCTACAACAATTTTTTCTCTTTCTTTCTTTCTTCTATTGGAAATTTTTATCTACGATGAAATATTATCATTGTAGATGAAAATGTGGTAGTTTTGGTTTTTTTTTTTTTTTGATTTTCCGGGCGAAAAAAAAACCAAGTTAGTTGAATAGTGATGCGATCGAGACACCAAAAACAACATCATCAACAATTATCATCTCAATCTCTATCGTCATCGAGAGTATCGAGAATCGAATTCTTTCTCTCATTGATTCTATTGTTTTGGAACGGAAAATTTTTCTCCCAATTCATTACGATCGGTTTGATCATTGTGAGCCAGATTGATTCCGAAACGATTTGGAACGCTAATAATAATAATAATAATAATTCAATGATCTCGAACGAATCGAATGGAATGAATCGAATTCCATCGAATTCTAAGCTCGATTCTTTGCAATCATCAAATCAACATCATCAACACCACTCTGAACATCATCACAATCATCAACAGCAACAACATCATCGTAGATATTTTCATAAGAAATCGCAAAGATTGAATAGATTTTCATCTCGAAATAATTATGAACAATCATCAACATTATCATCTAGAACTAGATCATCTTCATCCATGTTGATTTCGATCAAAAAGTTCCATAATAATGTTGAAAATCATTTTCGGAATTGTTCTCGAAACGATCGAAACATTTACACTATTCTATTGCCTTCTGATTTTATAATCTCATCAAAAAACACAGTTAATAATAAGAATAATAATGATGATAATTACGAAGAAGAAGAAGAAGAAGATGGAGATGATGAATTCGATGATATTTCACAGCATGGAATTTCATCATTATTATCATCATCATCACCACCAACATCCTCACTATTATCATCAACAACAATTACATCAGAATCAAAATCTTCATTAGTAGCATTGAAATTAATCAATACTGAAATGTTTGTTGATGAATTGCAGCCCATTGAATTGTTAAGAAATTTTTCGACAACATCGATTCCGATCGAAATATTTTCAAAATCTTTCGATGATGATAATCAATTATCGGATCAAAACAGCATCATCGATCGTAACAATCAATCGATCGAGATCCGTCGAATCGATTCTTTTGAAGAGCTTGAATTGTTGAATAAGAATTGGCAAATTTTGATCATAACATTATATACATTAACAGCGATCGTTGCATTGATTGGCAATTTGATCGCAATCTGTGTGCTTGTTTTTGGACGAAGATCATCGAAAGAGTTAAGATTTTTTCTAGTGAATCTTTCTCTTTCAGATATTTTGATGGCAATCTTTTCGATACCATTCACCTATCTTGATTTCATGCTAGGTCGCTGGATTTTTGCCCCATCATTCTGTCCGATTGTTCAACAGATTCAAATCACTTGTGTTATCGTTTCGGTTTACACTTTGACTGCCATCGGTATCGATAGGTAAATGATCGATTATCAATTAAAATTGTTTTAAACAATTCTTAATTAAGATTTTTAAAACGATTTTTTTAAAAATTAAATCTCTATCCACTTGATCCATCTACAGATATATCGCAATAATTTATCCATTATTTTCGCAACGCTATAGCCGATCGTTTGTGCCGATCGTTTTGATTCTAATCTGGTCATTCGGTCTTCTAATCGGTCTCTATCAATGGAGCAATACCATAGCGAAACCGTTCCAGGTCGCCAATGAGACCGCATACGATTGTACCGAGATCGCAAAAGATCAATCACAAATGTTCACAATAGTTTCGTTCGTATTGACATTTGCGTTGCCTGTTTCGATCTTAACATTCGTGTATTTTTCGATGGGACATAAAATTTTTCGCCATTCAACACCTGGAAATTCGGATCTTGTTCGCGATCGTCAACAGCAATCCTCAAAAATTAAGGTAGAAACTTTTTTTTTGTTGTTGTCGATTTTTAGCACTGAGAAATAAATAGAAACTGAAAAAATTTAATATTTAATTGGATTCTAATTTTTACAATATTTTCTTTCTTTCTTCTCCCCCCTCTCTGTCCTCTTTTCTTCACTCAAATCTTAATGTTTGGTCGTGAACATTTTCTTCTTCTTCTTGGCCGATTTTTTTTTTTGGTGTAATGTAAAAACAAAAACAAACTCAAACCTTAGATAATCAAAATGCTGGTCACAATCGTCGTATTATTTGTGGTCTGTTGGCTTCCATTACATGTTCTAAGTGAGTCCACAAGATGATGATTTAAAAGAATGATTTAAAAATTGTGAAACAAAATTAAATTGAAACAAATTGAATTTCATTCTATCTCGATTTAAATTTTAAAATCTCTTCTAGTTTCTCTCTCATCTCAAATTTAGTCTAGAACTGAAAAAAAAAGTTCTTTTGTTTTAGTAAATTTTTTTTTTTGGTCCAATAATTCGAATTTCGACAATATCGAATCTAAATTCTCTATTGATCTAATAGTTTCGAGAGAGAGAGAGAGAGAGAGAGAGAGAAAGAGAGAGAACATTGATGATGGCTACCATTATCTCGCCTCCCTCGACTCCTCTCATCATTCGTCATCTCATCGTCAAGGTCTGGTTCGAGTTTTTTTTTCAATTTTTTTTTCCATTTTGGAAAACTTTACGATGTTTTTCGGATTCAATAATAATGATGATGATCTAGATGAAGAATCTATTCTTTCTCCTCCCTCCCCCCTCAAATAAACTAGTCTTTTTTTTTTTTGTTTTGAAAATGTTATACTCCATTTTGAAATGAAATTGTCGAATGATTCGCTTCGTTCGATCCAAATTCGAGTTGATTGAGAGAGATGTAATTAAAAAATTACACTATTCCATCAAATTTCGATTTACAAGATGTCCAAACAAGAACGTTTCAGTTAGTGAGTCATTCTAAATTTTCTATATATGAGAATTTCGATCCCCAACTATCGACAGCTTTTCTTTAGCTTTAAGAAGCTGAAAAATTTTTTATTTAGGATAATTTAATTTCGATATCGGATCGCAAGATGTTTCTCGAATCGATCATTTTTTTTTTTTTTTAATATCCTCTCCCTCCTCCCCCTCAATCTTTTCCCTGAAATTGAAACATTCAAGCAGAATTGAATCATTTTTTTTTTTTTCTTTCGGCATTCTTAGAATGCTGTTTTTTCTTTACGATTCTTTTTCTTCGCTTTAGATTGGTGATTATTTTCTTAGAACTTTTTGATGAAATGGAGATTTTTTTTTCTCTTCGTTTTTCTTCCTCGTCCTGGTTCTAGAAAAATCATTGAAAGGGGGTTTTTTTTCTCGAATTCTCGAATCGATCGAGAATTCTGAATAAATTAGATTAAAACATAGAGCAAAGATGAATTGGATGAGAATCGGTGAAAAAGGAGAAATTTTTGGTTTTTTTTCTCTCTCTCTCTCATTCAAATTATTCTTGACGTTTTTTTTTGTTGTTCGGAATTATAATTATTTTTTTTTTGTCTAGTCATATTATATCGCCTTTGACTGTATTTAGATTGATTTCTATTTTGAGATGAGATTTGAAGTTAAAATTTAGGAAAGAAATGCGATGAGAAATTCTTATGAAATTCTTGTTCTCTTCGATTTACAATTCGATTCACAATGCTCTAGAGACCTAGCGGTTTGGTTTATTTTTTATTTTTTTTTTTTACTTTGTCTTCCCTTCGCTTTCATTCAAATTAATATCGATTTTTTTTTTTTTTGGAGAGAAGTTTGCATTGTTTCAATTGATTTGATGTTTAACAATTAACAATGAAACGTACACATTCTTAGTATTCGAACGAATATTCAAATTTTCATTTTCGAACAAATAGTGTTGAAATCAAAAAAAAAAAAAAGAATTCACAGACCAAACGATTTTTCATTCGAAAATATAAATTAACCAAAAAAAAAAAAAAAAAAAATGTTCGATGTCAAGTTGTAAATTAATTCTTGTTGTCTTGTTTTGGTTGTTGTCATTTTTCTTTTCTTCGATTGAAATTAAGAGATTTCTAACCTTTAATTATGTCTCTCTCTCGCTTTTCGAATTTCCTCGATGAAAGAGAGAGAGAGAGAGAGAGAGAGAGAGAAAAAAAAAAGAATAAATTCAAATGAAATCAAACTTAGACTGAAAGATATTTTGAGCTAAATATGAGATGAAAACTAATGTCAAACAGAATCAAAAATGTTTCAAATGCTAACAAATGGCAATGGTTCAAAATTTTCATAGACCTTGTTGTTTTGATTTTTTTTTTTTTTAAATCTAAGAATGTATGCATTCAATTCTAGCAATGACATCGTTAAACGTTTCGATTTCCTTTTCGCAATGTTCTTGAAAATGTTATTTTTTTCAATCAAAAAAAAAAAAAAAAAAAAAATGAAAAAAATAATCCAACACTTTTGGCGCGATTCCTAGCTAAATCTAAATTTCAAGCATCAAATTAATCAACGAATTGTTTTGGATTTGAATAGTTTGTTTTCATTTTGATTTCGGAAACAGAATTGTTTCATTTCGTTCCATTTCGTTTGTTTCGTTCAAAATCGTTGCTTTTCTTGAAGCGTATCAATGTTTTTTGCTCAATAATTATGGCGAATTTTTTTTTCTTTTTTTGTAAATTCGTTTGAATAATTTTGTTTTTGTTTTCATTTTGATTTGAGATTTGAAAACAAACTAACACACCACCCACATTCTCGTTCTGGAATCTTACTGTTTACGAGAGAGAGGAACGTTTTGTAATGGATTTGATGACATTTTTCTTTCCTCTCCATTTTTTTTTTCATTAGAATTCTAATATTCTCGTAACCATCTCTCGAGAATGGAGCTAAAATTTTTATCCAATTCTCTCTCTCTCTCTCTCTCTCTCTCGAAAGGGATATAATTTCATTCCCATTCATTTATTTTTTCTCACTAAAATCTTTTTGACATTCTTGTTGACTGTTTCTTGTTGTCCTCTCTCTCTCTCTCTCTCTCTCTCTCTCTCTCTCTATTTGTACCCTGATCCAAGTGGATCGAAATTTTCCAAGCAATTTATTTTCTAAACAAATTTAATAACGAATTGATTGATACTTCCTATTTCGCTCACTTCCCGTTCCCTCTCACTTTCTCTCTCTTTCCTCTTCCATATCCTCTTTAAATCTCAAACGTTTTGCATCGAGAAAAAAAAATTAGATTTTTGAAGCCAAAATTTATTTTATTATTATTATTTTTTTTTGACATGAAGACATTATTATTGCATAATCATCGATGAAGAAAAGAAGTGAATATTATTCGAACCACTAATCTAAATATCAGTGTTAGAGATTAGTGATCGAGATCGAGAGGATATGAATCTGGATGGGTGGGTGTCGGTAGGCGGGTATTCAGTGTAAAAATGATTTAAATCAAATATTAAATAATCGAAGTAGCAAAAAAAAAAAAAAAAAATGGAAATAAAATCCTTCAACTTTCGAAAACACAAAAATCTTCAAAAACATCAAGATCATTCTATGGTCTTGAATATAATCTCGATAGAATGATTATGATAAATTGATGATTATTCTCTATCCCCCTAGATTGTTTCGTTTCTTAATGTTCCGCTTTTCAAGAGAGAGAGAGAGAAATTCCTCTCTCTATTCTCTCTCTTTCTCTCTGGATCAAGAGAATCTTTTCATCAAAAAAAGGAAAAAAAAATTTATCTTTTGCTGTTTCTGGATCCATAGTTTTCAAATGATTCAACTTGAATGAATTTTTTTTTTTTGCAACAAAAAAAAATTCTAGTTTGACAAGCAATGATAACACTCGTAAGCGATCCAAAACAGCTTTCTTCATCCGTCCGATCTTATTCTCTGTTTATTATCGAAATCTAGAGACCTAGATCATCATCATCACCAATATCATCATCATCACCAGTATCATTATTATTTTCTTTCTTTTTTTTTCAATGTTATTTTAATTTTGAATAGAAAAGCTATGACTATCGAGCAAGGATAGATGACAAGAAAATTTTTCAATATCTCTGATTATGAATTATATACTCTGATTTTGTAATCTTTCATTTTTTTTTTTTTTTTTTTTTGAAACATTTACTCTCGTACTCTAGTTTAGCTTCTGTTCGAAAGAATCGTATCGAATCGAAAGAGAGATTGTTTCGATCGATGAATGAAAGATGAAAGATATTTGTTAGATTTGAAAGAAAATCCTCTCTAGTGTATCATTTCTTTTGATAGTTTAATACACAACAATTTCGATCTCTCTCTCTTTTTTCTAGGTCCTAAAAAATTTCCTTTTAGGATCGCTTGTAATCAAATCTTTCTTATCGCTCGATATCTTTCTTAATCACTGTTTTGTCCTAGATTCTATGCTATGATTGATGATTAAGAGAATGGTTTCTCTTTGGTCGGTGGCCTCGTCTTCAGTGTTCCTGTTTAGGTCCTTGTTTCTAACCGCTTAGATTCGATGACTTTTCATCTTTTGTTTGTGGTCTATTAATTTGTAATCAATTTCCATTGTTTTTTTTTCCGCTTCCAAATTTCATTCGAATTCAAATGAAATGTTTGAATTTATTTGTTTTTTTTTTTGTTTCTCTGAATAGCTCTGAATAGTTTTAGTCTCGATTTTTTAAAATCGTATATCATCATTGTCTTTCTATTGTGTTCTTATCTTGAAGATTCGATCCAATTCTGATTCGAAGAAAACAACATCCGATCCAATTCTGTGTTGAGTGTAACTAAAATTAAACATCAGATAGATTAGATAGATAGATGAACTAAAATGAATCATTGGTGCTATTGTTGTTGTTGTTGTTGTTTTGCTCACAATTCAACAAGGTAATTATCACGCAATTATCTAATTAAAGCTTATCTCGATCATTAGTAATCAATAGTGGTCAGCAATCCTGATGATGATGATGATGATGATAGCAATCAAAGCAAGCTATTCAATAGCATTTAGAGTTTGCAATTAAATACAGGAAAAAAAATCTCACTAACATTCTATTCTATTCTAAATCATTTGAGAATTTTTTTTTCGGGGAAGAGATTTGTTTTTTTTTTCTCGAAAATTCCGATTTTTCCGATCCGAAACATTCATTGCAAAACTTTTTTTCAATTTTCAAATTTTTCTTTTTTTTTTTTTTTTCTTTCGAAATCTATTATCTCGATTCCGCTACCAGATGTCAGAAGTGATCTAAGATTCTTCAACGTAGAATAAAATTAGAGGGGAAAAAATTTTAGAGCTTCTCTTTCCCCCCCTCGTTGTTTGATTCATCACTTTGAACTTTCTCACTTGGAACAATTCTTAATTCATTGTGTTTTAGAATTGAATTATTTCTCCACAAAAAGAAAGAATTTCAAAAGAAAATAAAAAAAGAAAAAAAAAATAGATTTTAAATAGAATAAAAAAATTGTTTTTTTTTTCATTTTATTATTTCGCTAGTTTTTATCATTGAAAATCTTTCGAAATTCTTTGAGTGAATTTTAAATCTAAATCTAAATCTAATCATCCAGAACTAATCATCTAGCTAATTTCATTTCATTTTTTGTTATTCATCTAAGATCTTTTCATCTATTTCGCTCGAGATCTATTGGAGAAGGTGTTTAAATCACAGATTGGTTTCACTATCTATGTTGCGATCTCATTCACAGCACATTGGTTCTCGGTTGCGAACTCATTCGTCAATCCATTCATCTATTGTTTTATGAGTGAAAATTTTCGAGTAAGTTTTTTTCTTGTTTCCCTTTCGTTCTTTGTTTCGTTTGTTTCATTATTATTATTCTTATCTCTCTCTCTCTCTCTCTCTCTCTCTTTGTTGATTGTTTTGGTATTCTCGTTTTGAAAATTCTAAAGATGTACATTTAAATTTTTGATTGATAGATTTTCTATCTCCTTCTCATCCCTTTCCCTCATCCACTTCCTCCCGGAAACAAAAAATATTCAATTTAATTGCAAACCTGAATGAAACCTCAAAAAATGCATCAGGTTGCCAAGAAATGTTCAATGATCTCTGCATCGAAACATTCAATGATTGTGAAATGAAATCGATTTAGAAAATTTTTTTTTTTCGACTTCGATTCGATCATAAATCTCTCGATAATATTGCCGAATTCTTTACAGATATTTTATTTTTTCCGGAAAAAAAAGTAATAAATAAAGAATTACTTTTGTTTTCTCATCTCGAAACGAAACGATGACGAAACTTAAAATTCCTTTCGATATGGAGAAGAGAAAAACAAAATCAATGAAAGTGGATTTCGAAATCTCAAAAGAGTCTAGTTTTCTTCGCGACATAGAATAAATATCGCACTTTGAGATTTTTTTTCCGGTTTTTTGAGCAAATTTTTTTTTCTCATCTCGGTCGAATTCATCGAACCGACAAAACAATGAGCAACAAAGTTACGAGCTATCACCATCGAATTCACATCACATTCAAGAAGGAGAAGAGAAAAAGAAAAAGTTCAATCTAATCCCTATCGTATCGAATCGGTGATTTAGGAATGGAATTTTTTTCTTTCTAAGAGATTCTCGAACCCCCCTACTGAACATTCGTCTTCCTTTCTAGTTCTCTTTCTCATTGGAACCTATTTTTGGTTTGATTATTTTTTTTTCGTTCCATATCTAAGATCTAATGGCAAGACGAGACCAGATAGCCGTAATTCCTTCACAAAAAAAACAATTTTTCATGATCAAAAATTAACGATCCGATTCTAACGGAAATCAATAATTAATTGAGCTTCTCTTTTTTTTCGAAAAAATAGCTATCTAATCCACATGTTGAAAATTTATACCCAAGTGTCAGGTTAGGTTAGTTTAGATTAGATTAGGTTAGATAGGTTCAAGATCTTTCCCCTAGAATTATATTTTTTCGTCGCTAAAACGGAAATAAAAAAAAAACACTGTCTCAGAAACATTTGGCCTCGGGCCTATAAAGGTTTAAACGCCTCTTTTCCATTGAATTTTACGCACGCACAAGCGCGATAAAGAACTTAATCCTATTACTACCATAAAAAAAACCGAATAATTCAATCTGATTCCGGAAATTTGTTTCTGAAACTTCTTGTCCTCTTTTCTAGGTCTAGATCAGCCCCGTAAGCGCCACCTATATTTCAAAAGTTTCAAAATCATTGTTTCAGAATAAAATGTTAAATGTTAGAAAAAAAATCTTAATCGAATCAAACTCAAATCAAATTGAAAATCGTCATCGGAACCTCCTCCCCCGAAAAAAAAATTAGAAAACTTTCAAGAAAAATTAGATTGAAAGAATTTATTGCTAGATTTTGAAAGAAAGGATCAGCTAAAGAGAGAGATTATCAAAGACTATAAGTCTCTAAAGCTCTAGAGTTAAGAACCCCGGTCAATTCAACAAAGGATTTGTTTAAAAACCACAATCTACCATTTGAAACAAATTGTTATCTTTCGGAAATTTTCCGTTTTGATTTTTTTTTGCTTTTCAAATTCTTATTCATTTAGGAATCTTTTGTTGAAATATTATTATTATTATTAATATTAATATTAATATTTTTTTCTCATCTTTTTTTGCGCCATTTCTCTCTCTCTCTCTCTCTCTCTCTCTCTCTCTCTCTCTCTCTCTCTCGATCTTAAAATCAAACTCAATCAAGACTGATCTTCGCGATCTTTTCCCTTTGTGTTTGATTCGATTGAATCTAGGCCCAAGAATGTTTTCGATATCGGAAAGAAATCCTCATAGTATCAATCAAAGCATCTATAAAAGAGAACGTCAATCGAATCATCAACAACAACATCATAATCATCAACGAAAGCATCAATCGATGATGACAACAACAACAACAACAACGACAAGAACGATAACAACTACAGCAACGAAAAGCGATCAAATCTTGAACGAAACCAATTGTTTTCGTTTGCAAAGTAATTTTTCTAGGAAAAACAAACACAAACAAAATCAATTCGATACAAGTTTGAATGGAAGAGATGAATCAGAATGGAATATTACAAACGAAAAGAATGGATTGCAAAACAATTTGATTCATCAGAATTCTAAGAATAGCGCCAATCATAACGACAACAACAACAACATCAACAGCAACAGAAGCAGTAATAATAATAATAATAATAATAAAAATAACAGTAAAGATTTTCTCGCTAATTTACTTCAATTTGATTGTGATTGTAATTAAAGAGCCACAAATTTGATTGTGATTTGTTTTGAAATTTCGAATATTTTTTTTTTTTTTTGGTACAAAAATCTTCTTCGCAAACAAATAAACAAATAAACGAAGGAATTAATGATCGATCTTTTTTTTTTTTTTTTTTTTTAGGTGATCTATGCTATCCTAAGCAATTGAGAAATGGATAGAAATTATTTGCCATATAATTGTTTGATTTTGTTTCCATAGGCAAACAAAATTAATCGAGAGACAGAGATAGTTAGTGAGATGAAAATTTTAATGAATAAATTATTGATTTGTTTGAAGATTAAGATTAGATCTCACTTTGAGACAATCTTCATGAATGGAATAATTTTGGTGAAATTTTTTGTTTTTTTTTTGTCTCAATGGAATACGAATCGAATACGAATGGAATAAGAATTGAGAATTTTCTAAAAAATTTATTGAGAAGAAATTTGAAATTAATTTTATATAGAAAATTTTAAAAATTTATTTCCAACACAAATTCATACAATCGTTTTGGATGAGATTTGAGAAATGAGAGTACTGATCTTAACAATCAGAATTTGGATCAAAATTTTGGATCGAATTATGAGAATCTTTTATTGATAATTTTGATATTGAAATCTATGGATTTTCTTTCTTTGTCTCTCTCTCTCTCTCTCTCTTTATTGCTCTAATTTCTTTCTAATGTTTCAGACAGAATTTAGGTTCCCAGAAAAAAAAATTCTCTCCCCCTCTAAGCTTTCAAGCGAATGAGATCCAAGAATTTCGTGACTTTGATCCTATCTCTTTCTCTCTGTCCAACCAAAAACCAAACTCAAAAAAAAGCAAAAAATTAAAAAATAAAACAGACAAAAAAAAATCATCCAAGCAATAATGTTGAATGATTATTTAAATTCATCATTTCGATTCATTCTTTTCCGGTTATTATGGAACTCTTTTCTATCATCAAGTTTGGATTGTCTATTTCGCTAGCAACCAATCATCATCAACTCCATAATTCATAATTTTTTATTCTCAAACTAAATTTCCTATCTAATTCATATTCTTTCTTGCTCCGCTTTGGTTTTAGTTTTATTTGCATTTATCAAATCTAGTTTCGAATTGAATGTAAACAAATCTAATGTTAACTTCACTGCATTAATTCCGATCGAATTCTTTTGAAGATGAGATCCAGAAATGGATGATCGAGACGAATATGATTGAGATAATCCTTTGTTGGTTCTCTCTCTCTCTCTCTTTCTCTCTCTGAATTGATAAGCTGTTTCAATATTTTCATTTTGTATTATTTTGATCGAATTTGTTGTTTTTTTTACATTAACTCCTTCGTTTTTCTTCTTCGATGAGCTTTTTTTTAACGATTTTTTCTATATTTGTTTGAGTCTATTTGTTGTATTTTTGAATCGATTGCATTTGAAGTTTGATTAGAATTGATGATCTAAATGAGATATTCTCGATATTGCTTGCTTTGTCTCGATATGTTGTTCTGGTATGTTTTTATTTATTCCATGAAAAATTTTATCTAATTTGAAGAGTTCGTTACAATTTGTTAGTTGAATTAGAACAGAAATTGGACCAGAAACTAGAGAAAAAAGCAAGCAATCGTACATCTTCTCAATTGTGAAGCATCAATAGTACATCGAGCAAAGAAAACCCCGAAATCGAAAGAGAAAAGAAAGCCTAGAACATTACGGACCAAAGAATATCCAAGACCAAGAGATCGAGAACATTGTTCAAGAGCATTGTGAGAGGCTAGAGAACATCGAAAAAACGTAAACGGAAGAGTAAACAGACCAGAATCGTAAATGGAACAAAATTTTCGCAAGAATAAATAGAAACGAAAAAAAAAATTAAGATCGAAATGAAGAGAAAAAAAAATCCAAACCAAATCTTAATGAATCAACCACTCTGGATCACTCTTTTGATCAACGATGAGATACCATAAGGCTGTCGTTTATTTTTATTTTTATTTTTTTTTTTTGCAACACCAAACTTGCTTAACAAAAAAACGTTCTTCGTTTTGCTAAAAGTTTCATGGAAAACGAAAGTGGAAGAAAAAAAAAAAAGGAAGACAGTTCGGAACGAATTCCGTTTCTACTCTTTTGTCTGCAAGTAAGTTCTTTATCATTCTCAATCATTCTCGATCTCGATCTCAATCTTCACCATCATCATGCTCACTATGATCATCATCATCATCGTCATCATCAATGACAAAAATTGTTCTTGTTATTCATCTACCATCATCTTATTTGTGTTGCTGTTGTTGGTGTTGGTGTTGATGTTGTTTAATAAGTATGCACCACAATGGATAGCTTTCTCATTCTCGATTCACAACTTCCTGTTCTCTTAGAATCCTAGGAGAGAAAAAAAAAATGAACTGATTATAGTCTGATGAATTCTTCGAAAAGCGATATTTTTTTATTTTCTAGTGCACTTCATATTAAATATTTTAGTGAAAAAAAAAAGAAAATCAAATAACTCGACATCAAATTCTTTCCAATTCTTGGACTCGCTCTCTCTCTCTCTCTCTCTTTTTGCTTCTCGAGTCTATCAGCTCGATCTATCTATCATTTTTACACCTTCTTGGTTACTTTTATGGGGCTCTTTTTTTTCGTTGCAAGAGCAACAAAAATTTGTACTTGCTATTTTTTTTTTTTTTTGATTAATTTTTTCATTTCTCTGATCCAACAAATCTAGCTATCCAGTTAGTTAGTTAGTTAGCTAGCTAGCTAGCCAGCCAGCCAGCCAGTCAGCCAAAGAGCTCTTTAATGCTAGAGCATAAAATCATTAAATGATCCCTACATTTCGTTGAAAATAGTTCGTTTGTGTGTGTGTGTGTGTGTGTGTGTTTGAATGGATCCAATGGTCACGCCTAGCGTTGACGAATAAATCTTTATTTAATAGATGTCTGGCCAGAGAGAGAGAGAGAGAGGCAAAACTGGTAAGTGTTATCTAATGCACCAGGAGAATAGATTCTATTCGATGGAAGAATTAATTATACATTTTTCTAATTCGATAGTGAAACGATCATAACCATCTTTACACACCACCACAATATGGTAATGTTTCTATCCTCTCGATTATTAATGGCAATCACAACGAAACCCTTGGATTTTTTGAGTTTTTTTTCTTTCGTTATCACTTCTCTCTACAAAAATCAGATTGATCCAGATTTGAACTAAGATCACCGAATCTTGTCCACTTGGATCGATCGATCGAAAGAAAGAGAGAATAGAATAGAATAGAAAATTTTATTCGGCGCTGTTATCATAATTCTATGATATTAGCGCATAAATTTTTTTTAGTAAATCATAATATTTTATAACAAGAATTATATAATATTGTGTTTCTTATATTTGGTAGAGTTTCGTTTGGCTAGGGATTATAAGAAACAATAATGACAAGAAATATTAGAATAAGAAACAAAACAACAAAAAAAGAAAAGAAAAAAAAGTGAAGTAATCAAAATTAACAAGAAATTTATAGTGAAATTAATGAAGATGAGGAACAAATTAACAAATTTAATGGAATGAAAATTAACAATTCGGTGGTTGTGGATGAACATTATTTGAAGCTTCGATGCTTCTGAGATGGTCATGGATATGCTGGCATAATTTTTTGAATTTTTTAAAATTTTCTTTGGTCTGAACAAATGAATGGAGATTGGTGATGTGGTTCAGACTTAGATTTTCTTTGATTGATTCGTAATGAGAGCAATTTAGGAGAAGATGAGATGGATTTTGGATTGATAAATTATCACAGCTGCAAAAAGGATTGTTGGAAATTTTCATTCTGCAGAAATACTCCGCAAATGGCCCGTGTGCTGTGAAAAATTGAGTTGTGAAATAATTGGTGTGAACAAATTTTGGTACATAATTATTAATAAAAAAGGATTGAAAATTTTGATTTGTTTGTGAGAAAATTTCTGACAATTTTGATTTTTTTAATTCTTTAAAAAATAAATTTAGATTCGGAGTGTCAATCCTTTGGATATTGTTGTTGTGTAAAAATTTCATTGTTTTGATGCTGATGTTGGTGTCCAGTGTTTCAATTTTGGTGAGACAGTTGATACATGATTTGGAAACAGTTTTGAAGGCCATTGCGGAGTTTCGCAGAAATTGGTGCTGGATCGATTCTAATTTTTTCTTCTGACTTTTGTTTATTTGATCGAACCAGATTTCAGAGCCGTATGTAAGCATAGGCCTGATTAATCCTTTGAATAGATTTTTTCGTTTTCGATTGTCTATTCCAAAGGTATTTTTGCAGTAGCTGATGAGGATGTTCTTGGTGATGATGGCTTTATTTACAATGCTGTTGATGTGGGAGGTGAAGTTAATTTTTGATTTTAGATGATGATTTTCAAAAATGACTCCCAAGATTTTTAATTTATTAACAATTTCGATGGTGTTTGATTCGATGATGATTGGTTGATGAAATGATTTTTTATGAAAATTTAGAATTTTGGTTTTGGAGAAATTAATTTTTAGATTATTTTGATGAGAGAAATTATTGATGAAATCTAATGATTCGATGATGATACTTTGTAGTCCATCCAAGTCGGTTGATGAGCAAATCACCGTTATATCGTCAGCATATGCATATATTGAAGCGTTTGTGATAGTGAAGGAGTCTAAGAGTTTATTGATCAGAATATTCCAGAGTAATGGCGACAAAGGACTGCCTTGTGGACAGCTTTTGGTCATTACCTTGGAGTATTCGATCTTGTTGTATTTCATTGTGATTGTTCTGTGGTGAAAATAACTATGCATCATTTGTATTAGGTGTTGTGGGATTTGTAATTGATGCATGTTGTTCAAAATAATGTTCCAGTCTGCGTTATCGAAAGCGCCGGTGAAATCGATTGTAATGAGCGATGTCATCTTGTGCTGTTTGTCAGATAAAATTTTATTTTTGATGGCAAAAAGAGCGGTGATGGTTGATTTTTTCGGCGTGAAGCCGTGTTGATTTGGATTAATTTTGTTGTTTTCGATGAGGTAATTTTGAATTTCGATTTGTAGAATTTTTTCCAAGAGCTTTCCAATGCTTGGGAGGAGGCTTATTGGGCGATAATTTTGGTGGAGATGATAATCTGACTTATTCGGTTTCGGGAAAATTATTTGTGAGGCTTTCTTCCATTGTTGGGGAAAAAAGCCAATATTCAAGCATTTGCTGAATATTTTCGCCAATGGCTCACTGATAATTTCTCGAATTGCTTTCAGCATTGTATAAGTGACATTATCGCTTCCGGGCGCTTTCTTGCTGGTTTTTGAGATCAGATTTTCGATGTATTCTTTTGAAATGTTGTATTCTTGTTCTGGCGATTCTTGTGTTGTGCTGTGTTCGATGTTTGGTGAATTGGTGTGCGTGGGGAACATGTTGTTTACAATATTTTCAATAATTTTCGGGTGTTCATTTGGAGGAAAGTCTTCGATTATTGGTAGTGTATGTGTTTTGGGGTTTAACTTGTTTTTAATCAATTTGTGTGTGTTGCCCCACGTGTTGTTTGTGTTAATTTCTTCGAGGAATACTTTCCATTGCTGAAATTTCTTTTTACGAATTGTTCTTATGTATTTATTTCGGAAATGTTTGTATTCCTCGTATAAATATTGTTTGGCTATTAGATTTTTTTCTTTAGTAAAAAGGTATCTTTTGTTTTGAACGACTATTTGCATACACCTCAATTCATTGTCCCACCATGGTGATCTCTTATGGTAAATCGATCTTTTGATGATGGGCATTGATTGAGATGCTGCTTTTTGAATAATTTTGGTGAATTTAGTGATATTGTGTTCAATTTTGTTCTTGTTTTGAGTGTGTTCTATGTTCCTAACAGCTAAATTTAGTTCTTCAATGTTAATAGAATCTCTAAATTTGCCCCAATCGGCTTTTCCTTCATTGAATCTTCTGGTGGTGTTGAAGATTCTTTGAGGAATTTCATCTCGCGATATATAGTCGAATTCTATCAGTGCATGGTCAAATATTGATTGCCGATTGGATTTAGAGTTCCAGTTTCTAATAAAAGGTGTTGCTTTGTGGTTAGTGAGGGTTAGGTCTATGATACTGGAACCGTTAATAGTTAAGCAGGTTGGCCTTTGATCATTGTGGAGATAAAGGTCGAAGTCATTCATGATTTCATAAATGACCTCACCGTGTTTGTTTGTGATCCGGTTATGCCACATTGTATGCCTAGCATTAAAATCACCGGATACTATCAACGGTACGTTCTCATAGGTTTTGAAAAGATTCCTAACTAAATTTTCATGAATTGAGGAAATGGAGTTGGGTTCAATATACACAGTGCTGACAATTAACGGTGATTGCTGAAGATGAATTTGTATGGTGGTGATCCAGGAATTCGAAAAATCTTCAATTTTTTTCGTGAAGAGAGATGTATTATTCACGAAGATACCAGTTTTTGGAATTATTTCGCTGTTCGCTTGATACATGCTTGATGATGATGGAAAGCCCATAATTTTGTTGTTGCTGTTCGTATTGGGTTCTTGTATCAAGATCAGATCAGTATTGGAATGCTCTAGGTTGCTCAGCAAATCCTGAGTTGCAGTAGAGCTTTTTCTTAAATTTTGTTGATGGATTCGTAGCTTATTAGTCATGGTGATTGATTAGGAAAAGATGATGATAATGATGATTTTGATCTCGAAGTTTCAAGCTGATGGAAGGAAGTTGGTCTGGTCCAAAATACGTTTTATATGAGATAGATATATCGGGCAATGTTCCGTATTCGGAGCATGATTGGTATCGTTTTTATAAACGTTGTGGTTTTTGCAATTTATGCAAACCCTGATATGATTGCTTTCACAGTGATGATTTGGACTTTTTTCGTTGCTGCAGCTTTTGCATATCGGTGTATTCTTACATTCGAGAGTTCGATGGTTATATTGATAGCATCGTTGACATTGTTTGACGATGACTTTATATTCTACTCGGCAAGATTGAAAATCAATATAGATGTTATTTTTCAATTGTTGAGAGATTATTTGAAAGACTTCCGGTGCGACTCGCAGGACTACGTCCATTAGTCGAGGATTTCTATTCTTCATTTTGAAAATGAATTTGATCTTGTCGTTGATATTAACAATTTTATCGAATTCCGAGTTGTTCTTGGTGATTTGGGAGACTATCGTAGCAATATCATTATCAATCGATACGCCTTTAATGACCACTGTTGGGTCTAATTTTTTAGGAGAATAGGCTTTGAATGTATTGCCATTGATTGAGTGGCTATTTATTTTATTGATGAGGTTCTCGATATTTTTGGAATCGTCGTCTGCTGATTTGATTACCACAGACGACTTGTTTGCTTTGATGTTAACTATCTTTGCTTTTATATTCGAGTCGTTTATAATTTTTTTTACTTTCGAATCAATGATGGCTGGAGAAATTTGATTAGATTCCGAGATTGATTTCACTATAATTGTTTTTAATTGATTGGTTTTGCTGGAATTCTCTGTTTGAAATGGAGTCGAGCGTACTGCTTGAGCGTACGTATTTGGTTTCATTGGTGATTGGAATGAGATTTTTGGTGCGAAAATCTTAGAGATTTTACTCATTTCGATGTTCATTGATGATAGTCCATTTTCGATCGATTTGAGATTCTTTTTGATGTCAGTCAAATTGTTGTTGCTATCGGCGTCCTCATCGTCCTCTTGTAGGAGTTGATCAAGACCGATTTCAATCTGGGTTTGGATAAATTTGAAAACTGGTAGGAATTTCGAAATTGATCGTTTATCGCTAAATTTATGTAGTAAACCGTTTAGTTTGACATATTCTGATAGTGATCTTCCAGATAAGGTAGAAGCTGGGTCTTTAAGATGAGCTTCTAACACCTCTTCTGCTGACATTTCCGTTTTTTGGGCTTTGGCCATCGGAGTTTCGCTGTCGCTTTCACTATGCGTCTCTGCTGCCGCCTGATTTTGGCTCTTTCTTCTCGCCATTTTGGTGGATGACGAGGAGTTGAGAGAAAGATGGTGTGATAGATTAAACTATGACTGATTGATCGATGAGTAAGCAATGACAATTGATCTATGGATTAGATTGAAGATGATTTGTGCACGGTGAGGTAGTGGCACTATGTATATTTGCACTGAATAAGATTAATGTCCAAATTTTTCGGATTAAGAAAACCAAAAATATTTGAGAATGGATAATTGAAGTTTTTTGGAACAATTTTGAGACTATTGTCACAATTTCCAGAGAAAAAAATTAAGAAAGGATAACAAGAATAGGTCGCAGAAACAAAATTGAGAGAAAAAATGATAATAAAGCTGAAATATTCGAAAAAAAAAAACACACAAAAGGAAAACAAAAGTTAAGCAGAATTTTAAACGTGTTGTCGTGTTCAGAGCTAGAACGAGACTGAAAGAAAGAGAGAGAGAGAGAGTGAGTGAAAGAATAGACTAAACCAATATGAAGAAATATATTGTGGAATTTTCAAACTAAAATAACAATCAATGGACATTGGGGACTAGAATTTTGATTGCCGAACCAAAAACAATTCTTCGATATGGCGTCATGTTTGTACTAACTCAATCGTTCTCAATCATCACCATTGTCACATCACTTTGCCCAAGAGACACTAGCATCATAATTAATATCGAATGAAAAAATCAATTATTGCTATCAAAAAAAAAAAAAAATCATTACGATCCTCACTTTGAATAAGAATAAGAAAATTTTATTGAGCGCTTATCTGCAAATCGCGATATTTGCGCAAATAATATTTGTTTTTCTTTTGTGCTTCAAATTTTTGATATGTAAAAAACTCTCTTTTGAGAGAGAAAAAAAAAAAATTTGGATCGCTAGGTGTGTTTTGTGTTACAAATGTGAATCAAAAAATGTGATTGATAAGTGTGTGTGTGATTGAAAAAACTCCCTATAGCGAGGTAGGGAGAAAAATCACAATATTTCACTATTAGCGCAGTAATAGTATTTTATGGGTGTATTTTTGTGTTACATTCAGTGTATGTTTTTTTTTGTGTCTATATTTTTGTTTGTGTTTTGTTCGCGTTCATTTACAGTTTTTGAGAGTTAAAAAGAAAAAAAAAATAATTACAATGATAATGATAAAAAAAAGAGTGAAATAAATAGCAATGGTTTATAAGATTCAAATAATAATACAATTTCTTAGAGACTAAAAATATTTACAATATTGAGCGATATGATATTTATTAAAAAAATATTAATGTCAAATAAAAATTTAAAATTATTGAGAAAAAAAGATAAGATAAAATTATCAAAGAAAATGACGATTCTTTATTTATTTATTTATTCAACTAAAATAAAAATAGAACTAGAGTAATTTAAGTAAATTATAAATATCAAATATAAGATCATATTTTTTTTTTATTATTTTTTTTTTATTTTTTTTTTTTATTTTATTTTTTATTTTATTTTTTTTTTTTTAATTAGTCAAAGTAAAAATTGAAAAATATTAAAGTAATATAAGATATAAAGGAGAATTAAAGTAATATAAAATATAAAGGAAATTAAAGTAAAATAAAATATAAAGGAAAATATGAGAATAAATTGAGAGGATGTAGAGGAAGAGATAAAGTGGGATGATGATTTTTTTTTCTTTTTAAACTTTTATGATTTTTTTTTTATTTTTTTTTTTTTTTTTTGATATAAGAGGATGGTATTTACAGTGAGATGATTAGATGAATGAGAGAGAGAAGAGATGAGTATGGTAGTGAAATGGTGAAATTTCAGTTAGGGTTGTGAGGTGTGTTGGTGTTGTGCTGTGCTAGTTCCTGTCTGAGGTGGTCGTGGATATGTTTACAAAGTTTTTTGAATTGTTTAAATGTTTCCCTATCACTAACAAATGAAGCTAACTCAGTTATGTTGTGTAGGTGTAGTTCGTGTTTGATGTTGATATAGTTAGGACAATCTAGTAGGAGGTGTTGTGGATTTTGTAGTATTCCGTTGCTGCAGGAGCAGTCGGAATTGTCAGTTATGTGAAGTCTACTTAGGTATTCTCTAAAGGGCCCGTGACCGGTGAAGAATTGTGTTGTGTAGAAATTAGTGTGTATGAATTTTGGAATATCTTGACTAAAAAATAATCTAAAATTTGGATTAGTGGATTGAAAAATTGAATCTAATTCTGATTTCCTAGTCTGTTTTGCAAATTGGCTAATATCTATCGTGTCTAGTGTAGCTATTCTGTTCCTATGTAAAAATTTAGTGTTTTTAATTTTGATGTTGGTCTGGAGTGTTTCTACCTTTGTAAGTGATGTTACGCAGGGTTTGGACACTGTCCTGAAGGCCATTATTGAATTTCTAAGTATCTGGTGTTGTATTGACTCTAATTTGCTAAATTGTTTTTTATTGATTTGATCTGCCCAGATCTCTGACCCGTAGGTCATCACTGGTCTGATCAAACCTTTGTAAAGATTTTGACGTTTCCGCGTATCTACACCGAGGGTGTTTTTACAGAAACAATGGAGGATGTTTTTGATTTTAATGGTTCTATTTACAATGTTATTTACATGGGGAGTAAAGTTAAGTTTCCTTTTGAGTTTGTGGTTCTCAAAAGTTAGTCCTAAGATTTTTAGTTGTCTGACTGTTTGGATGGTGCTAGAGCCTAGCATAATAGGTCTGGGAAATGGGTGTGTGTGGAAATTTAGAATCTGTGTTTTTTGGGCGTTTATCGTTAGGTTGTTGTGTTTGGACCATAGGTTCACAAACGTTAGGATTTCCTGTGCTAACCTATGCAGTGTTGTAATATCTTTGCCATGACAGATGATTGTGATATCATCTGCGTAAGCATGTATTGTAGCATTTCCGAAGCTAAAAGAATCTAGTAAGCTGTTCAATAAAATGTTCCATAACAGAGGGGACAGTGGGCTGCCTTGGGGACATCCCTGAGTCATTGTTTTGGAATATTGGTTATTATTGAATCGCATTGATACTATCCTATTCTTGAAATAGCTGTCTATAATTCTAACTAGATAATGTGGAATTTGAAGACTAGTCATGTTTTTAAGGATTATATCCCAGTCAGCGTTGTCGAAAGCGCCGGAGAAATCTATGGCTATTAGTGAAACTAAACTATCAATTTTGTGATCTAGAATTTCTTTTTTAATGTTAAAGAGAGCTGTGGTTGTGGATTTGTTAGGAACAAACCCATGTTGGCTAGAATTTAGACTATTGTTTTCGGTTAGGAAATTTTGGATCCTGGACTGAATAATTTTTTCAAAGAGTTTCCCTATGCTAGAAAGAAGAGTGATTGGTCTATAATTTTTTGGGTTATAGTAATCATCTTTGTTTGGCTTAGGGAAGATAGTGAGCGTTCCCTCTTTCCATTGTCTCGGAAAGTAGCCGATTTCTAAGCATTTATTAAATAAAGAAGCTAAAATTTTGCTAATTTTATCCCTAACAGGTTTAAGCATACCATAAGTGATATGGTCAAGACCGGGCGCTTTTTTGCTGTTGCTCTTGGAGATCAAGAGTTCGATATAATCTTTAGTTAGGAGAGGATATAGTGAGGAGGTGTCTGAGGAGGTATTGGTGTGTATACTATGGTGGGAAAATTCTCTAGAAGGAAAGATCTGATCTACGATGTTTTTTAGGATGTGTTGGTGGTTTTGTGGCGGATGGTCTTCTAAGATGGGAAGACTGTATTGTTTTGGGTTGAGTTTGTGTTTGATCATGCGGTATGTGTTTCCCCAAGTGTCGCGGCTGTGTATTTCTTCGAGAAACTCTTTCCATTTTCGGAATTTCTTCGCTCGTATCATACGAATGAATCTATTCCGACTGGCTTTGAAGTCCTCGTAAAAATACTGTCGTACTTCGGGGTCGTGTTCGTGAGAAAAGCGATTTCTCATATTTTTGACAACAATTTGCATGCATTTCAATTCGTCGTCCCACCATATCGAGCGCCTCTGGTATGTAGGTCTCTTAATGGTAGGCATCGATTTGTATGCAGCTTTTTGGATCATTTTGGTAAGTCTTTCTAGTTGTGTGTCTATCACTTCGGCGCAGATTGCGTGTTCTATGTTGTGTTCGATGTCTCGAAGCGATTGTGTGCGAATATGCTTACGGAAAGTTGCCCAGTTAGCTTTCTTCTCGTTAAATTTCTTCGTGGATGTCCAGGTCTTCGTGGGGATTTTTCCTGCTGCAGAGAATTTGAATTCCAGCAGTTTGTGATCAAACATTCCGTCGATGAGAGCACTTTTCCAGTAAGATATGTGTGGTGTGGCATGTGTGTTTGTGAGGGTTAAATCTATTATGCTAGTACCGTTTAGGGTTATACAAGTTGGATTCTTGTTATTGTGGATGTGCAATGCTTGCTCGTTGACAAGCTCACAAAACAGTTCACCGTGCTTGTTAACAATACGGTCATACCAGAGGGTATGTCTAGCATTGAGGTCTCCAGACAGAATGATCGGATGACGCTCATAGGTTTGAAGAAGGTTTTTGATTGTGTCTATGTGTTGTGATGTGATTTTGTTAGGTTCGATGTATATTGTAGCTAGAATAAGAGAGGTAGTTTCTAGTTGCACTTGAATGCTAGTCATCCAGGTGCTGGTGAAAGAGTGAATCGTTTGTGTGTAGAGGTTTTTGTTGCGAATGTAGATTCCTGTCTTCGGTAAGTCGAGACAGTTCGCTTGGTGGATCAAAGAGTTGGTTGGAAAGCCAAGAATTTGATGTGTGTTTTGTGTATGAGGCTCTTGGATCAGAACAATATCAATGTTGGTGTTTTTTAGGTGTCTCAGTAGCTCTTTGGTCGCTGTTAGACTTTTCCTAGTGTTCTGTTGAGCAATGGAAAGTGTATGTGTGTAGGGTATTGTTTGTGTTGGTGTGGGGGTCGAGTAAGGGGATAAGGCCATAGTTAAGATAAGTAAAGTAATAGGCTAGCGAAGGAAAGAATTGGAAAGTCTAAAGGAATTTAAAATTGTTGGTTACCTGGATAGAATTGTGTGTTGTTGTGAAGCCTGATTTTTTGAGCCATGTAGATTGGACATTTGTCGTTGTTCGGCATGTGGTCCGTTCCGTGTTCTTGGTTGGAAGAGTTTTTACAGTTGACACAGCATTGTTGTTGAGTTGAGCATGTGTGATTTGAGCTTTTGATTTCTCCGCATTGTCTGCATATTTTAGGATTCCTGCATTCTCCGGTTTTGTGGTGGAATTTGAAGCAGTTTTGGCATTGTCGAACAAAAGATTCGGTTTTTATAGAGCAGCGTTGGAAATCGATGAAAAGTTGGTCTTGCAATCGGTCGTGTATTATTTGAAAAACTCTCGGCGATATACGAAACACTAAGTCCATGGTTCGCTGAGTGTTAGCTTTTTTTGTTTGAAATAAAAATTTGATCTTGTTGTCGAGGTCTTTTAGCTCGTCGTTCTTGTTTGTGATTTGCTGGACTATGGTTGTTATATCATTGTCTGAAGAAACATTTTTTAGCACTACTGTAGGATCAGATTTTTTAGGCATGTATGCCTTGAACTTGTTTTGGTAGGTAGTGTTCTTGTTGATGATTTCGATAAGAGATTGCACTTTTTGAATGTTTTCTCTAGTTTTGATGATGACTGCCGTTTTTTTAGGGATGATGCTGTTGATTTTGATGTTGAGTTTAGAATTGATGATTGATTTTTTGATTTCGGATTCAATGATTTTTATTGGCACTTGTTGAGTTTTTGATTGCTTGACTATGATGGTGTTGAGCTGCTCGTTAGCCTTTGGTACACGTGGAGATGGTGAAAATTTCGGTTTGTTTATTGGTGTTGTTTTTGTCACGTTGGCATAAGTCTGAGCTTCTGCGGTCGGTGGCGATTCCAATTTGTTCGATATATTGTTGATTTTGTCGTCCATTTTTATTAATCCTTCTTGCATCATTTTGAGATCAGCTTTGACGGATTGAGTTTCGCTTTTATTGATAGATTCCTTGTGTTTCAGTTTGAGACATGCCATTCCCATTTTGAAGGCTTCGGAATTACCTTGAAAATGAGCTTTTTCGACAAATTCTGCGATCTTTTCAAACTCTAGGTTTGCGAGATCTGAGTAATCAGGCTCTGTTGTGGTCATTTTTGATGATTGTTTCGAGTTTCTTGTGTTGACCATTATAACAAGCTCTTTGAGGTCTAATAGTGTTGAGATGTGATCGATGATGATTGTGAGAAGATGATGTGGGTGTGATGAATTTGATGATGAGAAGATGCGATGAAGAATGATAAGGATGAGATGAAGAATGATTAGAATGAGAAGATGATCACAAACTAAACACTGGGTTAAATTTGCGAGAAAGTTGAGTTTGATGTAGTGAAATTGTGTTGAGTGAATTCGAAGGTCGTAGGTCTGTACTCGTCAGAGGTCAGAACGCGAATACGATCCTCACTTTGAGCTGATGAATTTGTGAGTGTTTCAAAAACGAAACCAAATCGATTCGAATTGGAATAGTTCACCGAACCGATCACTATTGAGCCAAACAATTGCATCGCATCTCAATTAATTTTGTGAAAAAAAAAAAAAAATTTTTTTCATCTCAATTTAGATAAAATTTTCGAATCTCTCTCTCTATCTCTTTCTGTTTCGTTTTTGTTTGTTTCTTCGTTTGTTTGATGTTTGCGATCCGTTTGGTTCCACTCTCTCTCTCTCTCTCTCTCTTTCACATAGAACTTGCCCATATACTTGCTGGAAACATCTTTCAATGTCATCGATTGAGTTCATTTATTATCAATCAGATTCTGTTTGAATCGAATTGAATCTCTGTCTCTCTCTCTCTCTCTCGTTTTCTTCCCTCACACGAAATAATCAATCACAGATTGTAACCAAATCGTAGTCAAAAAAAAAACCATACCAAAGCCATTGCATATTGTTTTTTTTGTATTGCTCAATCTCGAAACGTTGATTTCATATCCACACTGTCTATGTTTGATTTCGGTGCGATCACATCTCAAAATCTCTCTCACTCTCTCTAGCTGATGATATAAATTGTGCGATCGAAAACAATATATTTTCATTATTAATAGCGATGCGGATAAAGAGAGACAGCTTTTGAAATAAAATAAAATAAAAAAACAAAGAATTTCATTCTCGATTCTAATCCTCCAATATCGCTAAATCTATCATCTAAAGATCATCATCATCATTATCTGCATCCATTTGTTTCAAGCTAGTTTATATCGGTGTGAATTCTTTTCGAATAAATTCAATGTTTCTCCCAAAAAATGTTCCTCCAAAAGAAAATTTTTGTAGGTGGATTTTTTTTCTCGATTTTCAACCATCTAGTGAATCTCTTTTTTCGATTTTGATTTAAATCAAAGAAAATAAAGTTCGTTCATTTTCATTCGCTTTAGTATAGTAATTATAGTTTTGTCAATTTGGATCGAATCGGTGCTGCAAAACATTCAAAAAAATTTTTTTTTTGACGTTTCAATTAAGTTGTACCCATTCAATTAGCTTTGGTTTTGATTCGAATTACTTTAGCTTTTCTTTTTCATAACGAATGCTAAGCTAATGAAATTTAAATTTTCATCTCTGATTCATCTCTCATCTCATCTCTCTGTGTGTGTGTTTCTGCCTTTCTGCCTCAAAGTTTTCTATGAGCGAATGCTATGTCGGCTCTTAGAAATGAGTTCTCAATTTGATTGTTGCTAATCATTTCAATTCTTTGAATAGAATCTAACTCAGCTGTCTGTGGATCACATCACTTGTTCTCATCTTCAATCTCTACCATTTCTCATTTATTATATAACCAATATCTTACAGTCGATCTAAAATTTTGTTTTTGGAATCTTTTTATGGTGATTGTCTCTTGGTACCGTATCAACGGCCATCAAATTCAACTCGAATACGACGATCCAATCATCGGCATCATTGATCGATCAAAACATTTAATTGCATCGAATTTGTCACAAAGTTTGCACATTTTGGCATCAATTGATTGATACTATTCTAAGCTATCACAATGCTTATCGCCTTCATCGAGATTGTTTCGATTTGAAGTGGCATCGATCATATTATAGCGAAAGCAAAGAAGAAGAAAGAAAAACGGTACGAAATTAAATGAAGTTTTTGATCGAATTCGAATGGGAATAAATCAAAAAAATTCATTTCTTAGATCCAAAAAAAAAAAAAAGTTATTAATTATTCATCGAAAAAAAGATGAAAATTATATTAAGTTTTGATAAAGTTTTTTTAAACAAAATATTGAAATGCTTATCTTCGATGATTCAATGTTCAAAAAAAAAATTCATCTCTCTGTCTCATTATTTTTGATCTTCTAGGTCTTAGGTTCCAAAAATCCTCCTCCTCCTCCCCCTTTCTTATGGATTCTAGTTAAATATTCAAATATCTTTCAAAGTGCTTTCTTTAGCTAAGATTGATTATCTTTTCAAAAAAAAAAATAGTAATAATAATAATAATAATCAAATCTTTTTGAATCTAAATCTATTTTCATCACCATATTTCATGATTTCTAAAACCAAATCTACAAAAATCTTTGATACCTGAGATACAAAAATTTCAATAAAAATTCAATGAATCAAATCACCTAGAAGCCAGAATTAGCTTTATCTTCTTCGAAATCAAAATCTCATCACATTGAATCCGGAACATCATCTTAATCAATGATTAGATGGAAACGAGAATCTGAATGGAACGGAAAGAAAGAATGAAAGAAGAAAAGAAAGATGGAACGGAGGAAAGAAGAAGAAGAAGTAGAAGATATTAAAAATACCAAAAAAAGAATATAACAAAAAAAAAAAAAAAAGAAATAAAACTAAGATGAGACCAAAATAGCGAGATAGAGATAGATAGACAGAGAGAGAGAGAGAGAGAGAGAAAGAGAGATGGAAAGATCTGTTCCCATAGCTTCATTAATAATTTGTATGAATTCTAGAGAGAGAGAGAGAGAGAGAGAGAGAGAGAGAGAGAGAGAGAGAGAGAGAGAGAGAAAGATTGAAATCTGATGAATTTGAATAGAGATTCAGGTTACCAATTCTACGATCAAATTATTCTCTCCAAATATTTTTCAATAATGAATGAAAATAGACCAGAATAGACCGAAAAGAAAGAGAGAGAGAGAGAGAGAGAGAGAGAGAGAGAGAGAGAGAGAGAGAAGAACGGAGAAATCTTTCGATCATTCAAAAGCTAAGATCTGAGTTTGATTTCATAATGATAATACTGACTAAGAAAAGGATCTAGAGAAGATGAGATTTGAGAAGAAAATTAGTATTGAATAAAACTTCTCAAAAGAATCAAAAAAAAAAAAAAAAGAGTAGAATTTAACGAGATTATTTCTCCCTTTCTCTCTCTCTCTCTCTCTCTCTCTTTCGACATCAGTGAAGATACCAATAAGAATCATAATTATGGCCATGGTTATGATGATGATGATGATGATGATGATGTTTGGTGAATTGAATTCGAAATACGAATTACGAAATCATCATACTCATCAAGAACGATGCAAAAATTTAGCATCGAAATAAAAAAAAAATAAGAAAGCACAAAGAGTTTAATTCAATTAGAATCAAGAATTTAATAGAGATTAGTTTTAAATTGAAATCAATAAGATAAGACAATATAAGAGTATGTTCGGAGATGAGTAGGGGGATGTTGCAAGAAATCCAACTATCCAAAATGAGTTTTCATCCGATAGTTTATCAAAACTCTTCACCATTCTAAAGTTTAGCCTTGACGCTATCTTTCGAGAATATTTGGAGCAAAATAAGAAAAAAAAAATATTCCAACAAAAATCGGGGTTTTTTTTTTTGGAACTGAAAAGAGAATTTCTATCACCCCGATCTATAATGGTAATGAGAATTAAATAGGGGAGGAGAAAAAAAAAGCACAAAAGACTATGATCATAGTTGATTGATTGATAGGATTTCGAAAACGTTTCGGTCGCCAAAAAAAAAAAAAAAAAAATGAACCGAACCGATCGGTTCGAAAGTAATGAGAAATGATTGATTGATTTTATCAAACGTTTGAATCGATTCGTATCCGAAAAAAATTTTTCCATTCTGCTCGCTCTCTCTTTTTTGGAACTTTGATATGTTTAGGTTTGAAAGTCGAAAATAGAATATGACTAGAATGGGAAAAAAAAACTTAGAGCCTAAAAGTTCCAAAAGATTAGAAGATTATAGAGAGAGAGAGAGAGAGAGAGAGAGAGGTAATTTAACTAATCAAAAAAAAAAAAAAATAATGGACTTTTTTCTTCCAACCAATAAATTGATATTTAGATTTTATTGATTTTATTTCTACCAAAATCAAAAAATTTTGATTACAATTTATTCGATTTTAAGGGATTTTCCTTCTCCTCGTTTAAACTTTAAATTTCTCAAACGATATCATAAAAGTTTGCTTGCTTGATTGCTTGATTGCTTCTTCCATCTAATTAATCTTTTCGATTCTGGAATCGATTCGTTATGTAATGGAGAACATAAAAAGCGTTTGAAACAATCATTGAATTGGAACATAGATTGATAGAAACATAAATGAATCGGTGAAACTTTTTCAAAGATTTCTATGATCTCTTTCTTTTCTCATTCCCGTCCCCTATCCGTCTATTTTTCTAATCGATCTCATTGTCTCGATCTTCATCTACATTCTTGGATCGAATCCGAATCGAATCGAATCGAATCGAATCAAATTGATTAGATATGGATTCAATTTCAATGATGAATTTTTATTCAATAAAAAAAAAATTTCATTGCAATCCTATTCGAACCTTTGATTTGAAACTATTTTGAAAAAATAGGTAAATTCTGATAGGAAAAAAGAGAGAGAGAGAGAGAGAGAGAGAGGAAGGTGAAACAGATTATATTTCTCGGCTAGACAAGAAGAATCTAACCAAAAAGAAAGGAAAGTATATTCTCTAATAAAATTTGATTATTTTTTGATGGCGATTTTTTTTTTTTTTTTGAAGCCAAATCTTCTAGGATGACATTTTTGAGTTCGATATTCGAATTTCTCGAAACCAAATCGTAGAGAAGAAAAGTTTAGAAGATAGAGAGAGAGAGAGAGAGAGAGAGATGGTAACTGAATAGATTGGTTTAGATCAGAAATTAATTTTGTCTACAATCTATCAATTCATTTTTAATAAACGTCTAGGTCTGGCTCTAGGTCTTTTCTTTTCTTTTTTTTTTTTTTTTTTTTGAATCTAGCCTTGCCTATCAACCGATTACCTTAGTGTAAATAAGAGAGTTAGATGAGTTAAATCTCAATTTTGAATCATTGCACTCGATTCTTCACTTCTTTTTTTACGATTTCAAATTGAATCCAAATTTTCATATCTCAAATCTCTCTCTCTCTCTCTCTCTCTCTCTCTCTCTCTTTGCTTTGTTCAATAGAATGAATAGAACTAGAATAGATTAGAATAGGCTAGCTTTTGCCATTTGATAAACTAATCGGATCAAAAATTTCAAAAAAAAGAGGGCAAAATTCGAAACGAAAAACTAGGAAATGAAAGAATTTTCTAGTATTCCCTCCCACCCGTCTCTCTCTCTCTCTCTCTCTCTGCTTTTATTGACATTCGGAATCTAAAAGGTTTCCAAATTGCTCTTCGTTGTTGTTCTATTCTGGTGTTTTTTGCGATGATCTCGATCAAAACCAAAAGCTACATATTCTCTCTCTCTCTCTCTCTCTCTCTAGCTATTGTCCATCCATTAGTATATCAAACATTGATATTTTGTGTAATTTGTTTTTTTTTTTCTCTCTCTCAAGTCTCATTCCAACTATATTCTTGAAAACATTTAGCAATAATATTCTAATTGAAATTTTGGAAAAGATATCTCTTCGATTCAATTCTTTTCGCTTTTTTTGTTGATTTAATTTTCATTAAATTTGTTTAATTTCTAGTTGTTTTCTCTCCTCCCCCTCCTCCAAAAAAAAAAAGATTCAATTCGATAGTGATAGTGATGAATGATGTGAATCCATTCAACTAAAGACCAAAAAGAAATAAACTAATGAAACAATTAATAGATTGTTCGTTGATGAAAGTTTTCGAAACGGATTCCTCCTAAAACATTCGATTGCTTCGATATGGTTTGTTTGCCTTTCTAGTTGTTGTTGGAGAAGAAACTCAAAAAAATTACTCCGATAACGATTTTAGGATAGCAGAACTTTTTTTTTCCTCGTTTCGACAACGTTTTCATCTGAGTCAGAGTGTTCATCTACTACTTGCCAAATCCAATCCAAATCGATTAATTGCTCTTTTCTGGTTTTTCATCGTCTCTCTCTCTCTCTCTCTCTCTCTCTCTCTCTCTCTCTCTTTCGTCATCTAGATCTTGAAAAATTTATTATCTTCAAAGTTTAAAATGAATCCAATTGTTAGCGATCGCATTCCGATTCATTCATTCGATAGCTCATTGAATTCTTCTGGATCGAACGAAACACTTCTGAATGATTCATCGATACGATTGGATTCGATTCAAAAATTTACCACAAAACAATGGCAAAGAAAATTTATTAATTTAGCCAATCGATTGAATCAATTCGATTCATCGAATCGAACCAAAGAGCTTAATGACTTTTTTCTTTTCAACAATATCAATGGTGATAGCGGTGGTGGTGGCGGCGATGGTGAAGTGATCATCTTCGAGAACGAATCATTTAGTATCGATAATTTTGAGATCGCAAGCAAAGAATTACAACTCTGTCTAACGATTCTGTATAGCGTTACCGCTGCTCTAGCTTTGATCGGTAATCTTCTCTCAATAATGGTTTTGTTAAAAGATCAACGCTCTTCAAGAGATCTTCGATTGTTCTTGGTAAATCTTTCGCTCTCGGATATCTTGATGTCGGTGTTCTCGATTCCATTCACCTACACCGATTTCATTATGGGACGTTGGATGTTCGATCCAAAACTATGTCCAATTGTTCAATCGATGCAGATTGTTTCAGTTTTTGTCTCGATCTATACACTGACAACGATCGGTATCGATCGGTATGTTTTATAAAGAATTTTTTTTTTTTTGCCAAACAAATTAGTTTTGATTTTGATTTTTCTCATCTTGAGAAAATCGAATTTTTGAAAGTTTTGATTCGTCATTAAATTTAATTTATCTTCATTTCCCTCTTTCTCTTTCTCTCTCTCTCTCTCTCTCTCTCTCTATTTCATCGCATCGATTCAAAGCTATATAGCCATAATGAAGCCATTTATTGCAAATTTTTGGACCAAATCTTTCGCCCCGATCATTGTGATATTAACTTGGCTAGCTGGTGGTACACTAGGACTCGTAATTTGGTTCTTCTCGAAAGCCGAACCATTCACAATTAATAACGTAACCTACTATGATTGTCGAGAATCGTGGTCAAGCAAACATCACGAACAAATCTATACTGTGGCCTTGTTTCTTTCGGTTTTCGCTTTACCATTGCTTTGTTTGATCTATTTCTATGGTTCGATTTGTTTGAAACTATGGTACCACTTGCCACCCGGTAACGCAAACGCTGTCCGTGATAATGTTCAATTTCAAGCCAAACGAAAGGTGAATTTAATCAGCAATAAACAGCAAAAAAAAAAAAAAAAAAAAAAAAAAAAGACAATCCAAAATTGAATGGATAATTTGCGTTCAAACCAATCTAATCGATCAAAAAAAAAATTTGTCTGGTTTTTTTTCGTGCTCTATTTTTATTCATTTATTTATTTATTTATTTATTTTTTTGTTTTTTTTCGATCCGAACCAAAACGAAAAAGGTGATCAAAATGTTAGTGATGATTGTCGCATTGTTCGCTATATGCTGGTTCCCTAGCCATCTCTTCCAATTGATCAGAGTGTTCAATGAAGATATTCTTCTCAATTTCATCGGCAACGATGCATCAAGCCCAAAATATCTGATCATAGTGATCTCATCGCATTGGCTCTCGATGGCACATTCGTTCGTGAATCCAATCATCTATTCATTTATGAGCGATAATTTCAAGGTAACCGAGAAAAAATTTTTTAAATTTTTCAAATGAAATGAGAACAATAAAAAAAAAATACGAAAACAATTTGCATCCAAACTTTACCATAACGAAAAAAAAAAAATTCCATTTCCCCAAATCAGATTCATTTGATTATGATTGTTCGATCGATGTTAAACGTATGCCATACAAGTTGATGATGACCAGGTATCTTCATAATCAATCGAATCATCGACAACATCATCATCATCATCATCGAAGAAAGATGAATGATCGTAGAAGAAGATCGTGCGGTAGATTGCGAGCGAGATGCGAACGAGAATCACAAGATCAACCGCAACAATCACAATCAAGCCAAAATCGTTTGATTAAATTGAACAATTCTCATAATGGTTATCGCAAAGATTCCAGATGCATTCCATTCATCTCATCGAAAGTTTCATCAAACTATGGACAATTTGATTCTGTTGAAGGATACGATGATGAAGATTATTATTATGATTATGATGATGATGATGATGATGACGAGGACGATGTTGATGAATCAAATTCTAATTCTAATTACGAATCCGATTTGAATAGATCAAATTTAAATGTGATTGCTATGTCTAAATTGAAAACAGCAAAAAAAACCCAACTCTAAAGATCAAATGAATCAAACAAATTTCAACGAAATCAGATATCTTACAACGGAAATCAACCAGGGAGAAAGGCGACGAACCATCTCATCTTGTCTTTGTCGTTTACCTCTTGATTGATATCTTAAGCGATAAACTAGACGAAAAAAAACTGTCCAAATCTTAAACTTTGGAATTTATTGGAAATTTATTTAAAAAATTTTTCTCATTATAATCTCCTACTTGACTTGTTCATTTTTATCTTATTCATATCATATTTTCATCAATAAATCTATCCAATCATTTTTTATTCTCATTTTTTTTCTTTTTCTCTGACTTTTTTTCCTGATTGTGATTGCAATTGTGTTCGGATATAAAAAAAAATAAAATGATATCATTGAAAAATAAAGAATTTTATCATCAAACAAAACTTAATCCGCAAATTAGTTATTGCAACAGTTTTTTTGCCTAAAATTAAGATTGAATTTAGTGGAAAAAAAATTTTATCGATTCCTTAAACAATTAAACAATTTCAATTTCTATAGAAATCTTGAATCCTAACGTAATCAAAGTTTAAATTTCGCGCATTTTTTTTTTAATTTTGAAAATCTTTTTAAATTCCTAAATCTATTTAAACCCAATCGGTTTGTTATTGATTAACTCGGCTCGAGTCGAATCCGCTTTCGAATGATAATGGAACACCAAGCAGCAGATGAGTGAAAAACGAGAGTGTTATTCCAAGCTGATTGATTTCGTACGTATCCATTCAGCTTCAATGATGAGGAACTGGTTTCTCGTATTACATCGATAGATGATCATCAATTCTCTATTGCCAAAACGAACAAAATGAATTGGAATCACAATCATCACATCAATTCGATGATTCTCAGATGAATCAATGAATCATCATGCATTAAAGTAAGATCTTGTTGATCGAAATCATTTGATTTAACATTATATCTTTTCTTTTAGTAATTTGAACATCATAATGGAAAATTATCTCCGACAATTGTTCGATGCATAGAAAGCAATACTGGATTTTCTCTTGTTTTTAATCTTTTTTTTTTATGAAGTAAATTCTATCTCGATCCGTAATGTCGGAACGTCGTTTCACTCGATTAAAAGCTTCTTTATCGGAGCATGGAACTGCAGCCAAGACTCGTGAAACGGTCTCGAGGGGCCTTAGACAATCTTTGAATTCCAACAATGATTCTCTATTCTTATCGTACATCGATAATGATTATGAGAATAATGTTCGCAAATGGTCAATGAATGGTCCGACTCCAACCGAATCTTCAAAAGTTTCTGAAGAAGTTTTGCGAAAATTCTTGATCGAAGAAAGTGATGATATCAAGGTATCTAAGAAAAATTTCTTCGATTGATATTTAAAGTTTTTATTGATTCTTTTTCATCCGATTAAAGTGCCTTGATGAGCCGAAAACTGGTGATTTTGATTTCAATAAATACTATCAACTAGATTTAAATCAAATTACTTCATCATTCAGTTTGGAATGCATTAAACATTATACAGATTCTAAACACCTTGTTAGCTACGCTCAACAGAAAAAATATTATGGCACCTCATTAGATTCTTTCACTAGCTCAAAATCTTCATCAGATTTCGGTGAGATGTTTACGTCGAAAAGTTTCCTCTCGAATTTCAATCTTCGTCCCCATCTTTTCGAGTGTGATGAAGATGAACTCGAGTCTGGAGTCTGTGGTCAAAAAATGTTGATCCGAGAAGGTCGAGCTACTGTTATCGATGAAAATGAAGGGGGTGATTTTGTGAAAGGTTGGCTCACCTTATCAAGAGATGAGCATAATTGTTTTCTAACATTTTGTGACACATCGAAACGAAACAAAATTCTGTGGCATATCGAAGTGATCAAAAAAGTTCATAAAATTTCCAACCCAATCGATGATGATGATAAAGACAATAGTCCTGCAACTAATTCATGTTTCCGTGTCTCAAAACATCTCATTCATACTGATTATAAATTCATCGATGATTGGATCAAAGATATCAATTTGAATATAAGTGAAGATTTTGATGCTGAATCCGAAATGAACAGAATATTGGATTGTGATTCCGAATCGATTTCCGAAAATCTCAAAAGTTTTGATCTGATCAATAAGATTAATGTTTTCGCTGCCTATCATACTCAAAATCATCGTAATGATTTGATAACGCAAAAAAATTTCGATGAATTCAATTCGATCAATAACTCAGTTAATCAGAATCATAGCATCAATTCGAAATCTCATACGAAACATCATCAAAGCAATCAATTTTCTCATCCACCTACGAGCAATCTTGCTACATTGAATTCATCGCCCTCAGAATCCTCTGGAAAATTGTTTCGTTTTCTTTTGGGAATCAAATCGACAGACATCGTTTCGAATGCTAATCTCAAGAATAATTTCATCGAGTCCTATTTCTATCGAATCTCATTATTCGATTGTAAAGTTGGCAAAATTTCCGAAGAGTTTCGTTATGTGGTCTCGCAAGATATTCGTACGATTCGAGCATCGAAAATTGCCGATCAAAATCGTGGTTTCGATCAACGAATCATGTCCACAATCAGTAAAGCACTCTTTGCTTTCGATCTTGATCAACATAATCCAAACGATCTCTATCTGGTTTTACGTGTCGAACGGACATCTCATCGATTGCAAAACTTTTTCTGCATACCTTCGTCATCGGCCGTTAATAATAGCTGCCAAAATATTGCCCCCAACAATTCGATCCATAATAATAGCTCAAATTATTATCATAAAACACCAAAACAATCAATCATATCGCAACATCTTGAACCCTACGCTTGGAGTGTTCGGCCACTTTTTCTTCATGATTCATTGAATCTAGAAACAAAAACTAATTTCGGTTGCTTCTACAAAATGGATAGTAATCGATTATCGGATGAATTCATCTGTAACGTTCTGAATCAAGTTTCACAATCACTTTCACAACGATCGCAAACAGTCGTTAGTGGTCGCTTAGAGGTTGAAATTCTCGACTATAATCTCTATCTAAGACAATCGAAAAATGAGAATAACGATGTCCTCTTCAATTCATCATTGTTCGCACAGAAGCCTATTTTGGAGCAAAAATCCAATCAAGTTCAATTAATCACACCAATTTTAGAGATACAATCATTGCGTTCGATACCGAAAACCTTCAACGAATACTATAATATTCTCTATATCTATCCACAATCGTTAAGATTTGAATCGCAAAAAATTTTCTCGAAAGCTCGTAATCTATGTGTCACAATCGAGATTCGTGATAATGATGTTGTGAATGAATCGATACCGTTGGAGATAATTTTTGGCCGTCCTCACGATTCTTCGATGTTCGTTACGACTGCATCTACCGCCGTCTCAAAACATAATGTCTTGCCAGATTTTTTCGAAGAAATAAAAGTAGCTCTTCCGTTAAAATTTAGCGATAAATTACACATCCTCTTTACCTTCTCCCATATCTCTTGTAAGAAAGAATGCTCATTCTCTATCGTTGGCTATTCTTGGCTTCCGATTTCGTCGGAAAAACGACAAATTCATTGCCAAAATTTGTTACTCTCCGTTTTCGCTTCGCTACCGAACAACTACCTTGCATGCCAATCTCTTGGATTAGGAAAAGGTTTCTCGATGCCAGATGTTAAGGTTGTTGGAAAAGATATATTTCGATTATCTCTACGATTGACATCATCGGTGATTTCGAGAGATTTTGAATTACATAATACATTGCTTTCGGTGGTGAAAATAACTCAATCGAATCGGGACGATTCAAAAGAAATTTCATCGATAATCTCATTAGAACGACAGCTACCAAAAATGTTGAGAAATTTGAACGAATGCGATCCTAATGAATTGATTCATTTCTCACAGATTATCATCCAACAGCTATTCAAATTGATTGTGTTTGCTGCCAGTCAAGAGCTCATACAAGAATCATTGAATACGATCATTTTTTTGGTAGAGAAATTTCGTCAAGAGAATCAATTGAAAATTTTGAATGAATTTATTCAATCAACATTTCAGACGGCAGAGTTCTGTGGTGTTTACATCCACGATCAATTGATTGTGTTGGTTAATAAGATGACAGAAACTTTCGCACAGAAATCCACCGCTGTAACAGATGATCTGAAACATTTTCTCAAAAATATTTGGTTTCTATTGCGAATAATTTTAAAATCAATGGCACAATATCTAATCAAAACCGATCGTATCAAATTGAAACGTGAGGAACGTTTCGATGAAGAATTCTCAAATAATTTAAAATCATTCCTAGAACAATCATCGATTTTGATTTCGACTTATTCCAGAACGGAAGAAGCGCAGGAAGCGAATCGAGCTCTGGCACATTTCATGACACGTTTATGCTCATTTTTTGATCGTTCCATTATTTTCAACGCATTCTATCATCATGTAAATATTCTCTCCTCAAGAGATATTGTTATACAAGAATTGAAATTCCATTCGATTGCTACGTTGCTCTCTCATGAACATTTCGTTCCCTATTGCAATCCATTGATTCTTCAAGATAGTCCATCGCTTTCAACCGAATTCAGTGCCAAACATTTTCCCGTTTTTCTAATTCTAAATGAATTCAAATCGTTGTACCAGCAATCCGCTACTAGTGTTCGACAGATCAGACAGCTTGCGTTATCAATCATCCGTAATCAGCTCACCAAACATATGCTCGATGATCGTTATTCAGACCAAGAATCTCGAGAATATGTACTCACTCTATACTTTCCCATTCTTTCGGTGATTCTTGAAAACTCTTATCGTATGGTCGATTCAACTGTGTCGAGTAATCCGAATACTTTCGCAAAAAATCGTTCACTACCGACCAATTTGAAATCATCGCTATCACCTTCGTTTGGAACGATCCACGAGCAGCAACCCATTCTCACCGAAGGTCTCAATTCTCTTCTTCATCGAAGTATTTCCGAGATATCTTCGACATTGAGTTCAGTATCATCGGTCGGATCAATGAATTCTTCTTCGACGATTAATTCAACTCATACTCTAACTCATAGCCGTAGTAATTCGAATGTTTCGACAGTTCGTTTCGATAAATTTAGCCATGAAGAAGTTCGAGATTTATTTGTTTGCTTTCTGTGTATAGTCCAAGTTATGAATGTCGATCGAATGAATTTACTTTCTAAAAAACAACTTAAAGATCTTTTCCTCTGTCTCGAATGCTCTTTAAATTGTTTCGAGTATAAACCTAAAAAATTGATCGATAATCGATCCAAAACATTACCAAATCCCATGACAATCAATGAAAAGCCTCATTCCACAATGACATTGTCAACTAGATCATCAACATCGACTTCGAATCCCGTTGATAATACAACAAATATTACTAATTGCTTGTTGCAGCAGAATCTTTCTATTCAAAGTGCTCTGATCACTTTAAGGACCATACATTTGTATCTAGACAACGATCAGCAACCAATAGATTATTCGGTGACTCAAATTCTATCCATCTATCTAACCTTGTTGACGTTGCCACAAAGTCAATCTGTTCTAATAAATCTATTCAATAGTCTACGATATTTTGTGCACAAATTCTCGATCATTTTGTTCAGTTCCGATGTTTTCCTGTCAC
This sequence comes from Sarcoptes scabiei, assembly GCA_020844145.1. NCBI lineage: Eukaryota > Metazoa > Arthropoda > Arachnida > Sarcoptiformes > Sarcoptidae > Sarcoptes > Sarcoptes scabiei. Next base: position 5,050,236 of record CP080488.1, read on the forward strand.
CGATCATTTCGAAAGTGATTAAATATTGCAATTCATCGTTAACTCCGATCCGTCACGGTGCCACTGATCTTTTAGTAAGCGAATCAAACTATTAGAGAATCACACATAAGAATAATCTTAATTTTTTGTTTTCTCGCAGTATTGTTTATTCGCGCATAATTTGAAGCGAACTCGATTCGAGACCATTGTATGCGTTTCCCGATTAGCATCGAGTGATACTCATGGTTTGATTTATCTCCATTCCTCATTGAATCGTCTCGAACAGTTGGCTCTGGTAGAGATGAAAAATCAAACCAATAATTCAACCATTATTGTAGAAAAGCCTAGAAGATCTTTAGATAGAGAAGAGGAAGAGGAGATCACTATCATCAATATTATTGATAGAATCAGAGAGATTTTAAAAGCGACCAAACAAATCCGTGAAGATCATTTCGATCCATATTCAGCATCCGAACTACGTCTTCAATTGGCTAATTCTTATTCGAAAACTTCTAGATCTTTGCTACGTACGTGGTTAGAAAACTTAAGCGAAGTCCATGCTAGGAATCATGATTGGGCCGAAGCAGCAATGTGCCTATGTCAAGTAATCGCTATTCTCATTGAACAACTATCTTCGAAAGAAATCGAAGTTCTCGATGGAATGCTAAATATTTCGAAAGTTTCGAGCATAATCACCACAAAAGAGAACATCAAACAAGAATCTGATTGGTTAGAGCTTGAGGAGAGTCATGTTTCGATCGAGGTACTCGAATCGATCATTAACGATTGTGTTGATCTTTTCGAGAAAGCCGAATTGTTTGAATTAGCTCCTCACGTTCTCAAAGTTCTGATCACAACATATGAGAAAGAGTTCGATCATAAGAAGCTTTCAGTTTTATATACTAAAATAGCTAAAATGCATTCAAAGGCTTTAGAAATAAATGATTCTGGAAAAAGAATTTTTGATTCCTTCTTCCGGTATGATGAATTTGATAATCAAATTGAAAACTCTAAAACATTCTTATTTTTTCTACCTTATTCAATAGCATCGCATTTTATTATTTAAATAGTAATCAAAAAATGGAATACATTTACAAGATGAATAAATTAGTTTCGTTATCGGAGATGACCGTAAAGCTTCAAGCTTTCTATCCGAATGCTACCTTTCTGCCAGCAGACTCGCCAGCGTTGCAACAGATTGAATCTAATTCGAAATCGATCAATCCGAGTGCAGATGTTTCAGGCGATTCTAACAAACATACATCATCAAACTTGATCATTGTGATCACACATGTTCAGCCTTACATTGAGAACGCCAAAAATCAATTCGAGAAGAATGTCGGCGTTCAACGATTCGTTTACGAGCAACGTCTTCATGATAAAATCGCTTCGAATGTTTCCGAGCAATACAAAAAGCGTGTCATTCTAACCTCGTCACATAGTTTTCCATATTTTTTGAAACGAATTCCGATCATCTCCAAAGAGGAGATTATTTTGAAACCGATCGATGTTGCTATAGATGAGATGCAAGAACGAGTTCAACAGCTCGAACATGTCATAATGAATCAAGATGTCAAACATCTTCAATTAGTACTGCAAGGTTCAATCCATGTCACAGTAAATTGTGGTCCTTTGGCGTACGCGAATGCATTCCTCAAAACCAATGATGAAATCGATGGTGATGGTGAGCGAAGTAAAACAGATAGTCCTGATTCGATTAGAAATCTTGATGAACAACCAGATTCCAGCTATATTGAGAGTCAAAAACATCTTCGATTTCTTTTCGAGCATTTTCTTGATCTCTGTGAATCTGCTCTGAAACTAAATGAACGTCTAATCAAACCGAATCAAATTGAATATCACAACAATTTGAAGAAAAATTTCGACAACCTTAAATCATCTCTAGAATTTTTGAACCATCGTTCTACGTATATTCCTATCTTCGATGCTATCTCGGGATCAACATTCGCTTGAAGAAAGAATTCTCCAAAAAATGAAAATCGACATGAATAGGCCTTCAAGCCTGTGATATGAGATTGATTGTTGCCAAGCCAAGCATTATTGTGAAATTAGATTGTTCTTTTCGATTTTTTAAAAAGAAAAAATTCTTCACACAGTGTTCCGTATCTATTTGTTTGTTGTCTGTTGTTAAAAATTCTACAATCTAGATTGTTCTTTTGTAGATTCTTCTTTTCTGAAACGTATTTTATATTCTCGTAATTCTTTAATTGACAAATTTATTAAATTTTTTCTCTTTCCAAAATTCTGATGGATTGCGTAATTTTTTCCTCTAGCCTTTCAGAGATGGGATTCTTTTTTTTTTTGGATCGATGATGCAATGCAAAGCAATGGTTCTTTTTTTTTAAATCGCTAATGACCGCGATGGATCTGTTGGATATCCCTAAAGATTTTACAATAAATCCTACAGAGATCAAATATGAATGTAATTATTGTAGTAATTTTTGGTTCTCGATGCATTTCATTAGATTCTTATTCTTCTTAATTTTTTTTTAACAAAGTTCTCGATCATACAGCTGATGTTCAGTAAGTAATCGTAACCTGAATTTTTATTTCAATTAAAATTCTCTCAATCTTCCGATAGGATCCATGCATGGGGCTGTGATCTTAAAGAAGGATTTGAACAATGTGCGATTGGAATGTTTGATATAATAACCGATTTGAAATCGGTAGATTTCAATCAATACATCGACATCGAAATTAATGGTGGTGATGATGAATTATCGTTGCTGTTTAGATTTTTGGACGAGATTTTATTTCTATTCAATGCAGAGCCATTTTTTGTCTCAAAGGTATGAGCTTAGCAAAAAGAGAAGTTATACCGATCACTAATCAATTTTATTATTTTTTTTTTTCGAATCTATAGGCAATACAGATAACGGAAATGGATTTGAATGAATTCCGTATCAAATGTCGATGTTATGGTGAGGTTTTTGATTTGGACAAACATCCTCAGGTTAGTTCGGTGATGTTCAAGATCATCATCAATCATTTTGAAACACCTTATTTATGATGAATAGGGGACTGAAATCAAAGCGATTACCTATTCGAATATGCAAATCAATCACAATCAAAATTCCAATCGAATCGATCTGTATGTAATTGTTGATATCTGATTGTGTTCTGTATTGATATCTGATATCTCTCTAATGTTCATCATATAATCGACACCATCATTGAATAAAATCATTTTCCTCTGTTTGTTTAATGTATTAAATTCCAATCGATACTTATCATCAGAATTCTGTAAATATTCGGAAACATTTTCGATTAGGTAGATAATCTTCTAGACAACAAAATAAGCGATATAAAAATTCATTGGCAGCAATATTTCTCTCATCAAAGTTATTCGAGTTCTCTTATTTCTTCGCAATTTCTTCACTTTCTTCTTCAGATAGTTCAAGAAACTGACTATTCTAGCCAAAAGCGAAAACAGTCGAATGTCTACCACTCTACCATATCAAACAGACAGACTCTACTACTCCTTTCGTTTGAAAGAGATTCATAACTCGAATCACAACTCTGCTAGACCTTACCTGGCGGCTATTATTCTTCTAATTAACCTTTGTATAAGAATAGGTGCGATTCTATCGTTTAGACAAGTATCTAGAATCTTATAAAGTTAGTGTGGTCCTCTGGTCAGCTTGTTGCTATAAAAGAGAGCAGTGTGCCAGAACAAAGCATTCAATTCTCTTTTTTCCTCTCTTTCCCGATGTCTAGGCTGTTGATTGGTTTGATCGAAACTGACTATCTAAAAAAAAACCCACACACACACAGACACGGAACAACACCAACAACCATACCGAAGATCTAGAACGATTGTTGTAGCTGTCAGAATGATTGAATGAAATGTTTTTCTTCATCGCTAATCTGTGGTGGTCTGTGATTAAGTAATTATTATTCTATTCGATTCGATTCGATTCGACCGACTGAAGGATTAAAAATTTTTTCATCTAAGCTGCTAGCTTTTCGATCGAATCTCAACTCTAAATGTATATAGATCACTTTCACTGACATACAGAACGAGAAGGCAAAAAAAAAAAAAAAAAAGAAATCAGCGAAATAATTATTGCTAATCAATCATCAACAATATCGAAAATCAAATCAAAAAAAAAAAAACAAAATCGTTAATGTGCGTTCTCGCACAAATCTCGATGTGATTTGTTTTGTTTGAAAATCTTCGATATCTCTATAGCGAAGAATTCGAATCAAAAAAAATGTATCAAATTCTATCGAAACAATTCTTTCGGATCAATCCAAGATCATTGTTCTGTCCATCATTGATCTCTTTTGTTTGGTTGAATATCTTGGTGCTTCTCAGTGATCATCTCAAATCGATTTCATCTTCTTCGATAAGCAATCCATCATCGTTACATTATTTCTATACCGATGATTCATTAAAACAGAGTGTAGCAGTGAAAATGTTGGAGAAATTAGATCGACAAGAGCTTCAACATGAAATTCTTCATGCGCTTGGTCTTGATCATAGACCTAGACCTAAAAAACATGGTAGATTTATTGGCGATCATAGAACACCGTATTGATTTTTTTTTTTTTTTTGCTTTTTTGATCAAAATTTAGCGACTGATGAATCTGCATCTCAATATCTAATGGATCTCTATGAAACATTCACTGTTGGATCGATGGCAACCAATCAACGTTCTCGAACGAAAGAGATCGAATCGAATCAAACAACCGAATCGATCCAAACGGATTTCGTTGAATCCGATATAATAATGAGCTTTTTGAATCAAATCAAAACGCAAAGAAACAATAGATATCTACGACCGAATCGTGATCGAAGATTTTGGTTCAATCTCACCAACATTCCAAAAGAATCGACAATAATCGATGCTGATTTTCGAATCTATCGTGATCACAAACGATCGAAATATTTCAACGATCACAATAGCGATGAAGAGATACAAATAACTCTGTTTCAATTGACATACGGATTGAATCGAGAACAAATTGTTTTGAATTTTGTCGATTCGATTCGGATCAAAAATTATGAGGATGGTTGGTTACGGATGAACATAACACATTCGATTCGAGATTGGATTCGAGATCCAAAACAAAATCTAGGTCTCTATCTACAGATCCGTATGAAGAGCATTGGTAAGCAATTCTTGTGCTATTCCAAAATTGCTTTTATTTTTTTTTTTTATTTTTAACTTAATTTCGAAGCCAAAGATCTTAGTCCAAAGAGTATCGGTCTGATGAATAGCCGTGGCTTCAAAAGCTATCAACCATTTATGACTGTCTATTTGAAATCGGACCACGATGAACTACAGCCACCAACATCGTCGCAAATGAAAATCTTTCAAACGAATAGAGCTAGACGTGCGGTATTGAATCGTAAACGTTCCGATACTTCATATTACGATCCAGATGATCGAAATCCTTTTCTAAGTTCGAAACTATATGATTATAGATTCAATAGTTTTATATAATTTTTTTTTTGGATTTGATTCAATCCACAGATACAGATGATCATTTTAAATCAAGCAGAAGTTGTCAAAAACGTTCATTGTTTGTCAGCTTTCGTGAGCTTAATTGGCAGGTAAGCCGTTCCGTTCTCTTCTCTCGAACCACATTTGAATGAATTCAATTTTAATTTTTTTTTCTTTTATTCGCTATGTTACCGTCGCTCTTCGATCGCCAGGATTGGATCATTGCTCCAGAAGGTTATACAGCATTTTTTTGCCACGGTGATTGCTCATTTCCGATGAGCAGCCAAATGAATGCAACGAATCATGCGGTATTGCAGCAATTGATTCATATCATGAATCGTTACGTACCGAAACCATGCTGTGCACCATCACAATTGTCCTCGATTATGGTGCTATATTTCGATGATAATTCGAATGTTGTGCTGAAAAAATTCAAAAATATGGTCGTAGAATATTGTGGTTGTCATTAGACAGCAGCCTCTCGTTCAACGAACAAAACTTGCGTTCGATCTTGAAAGATCGAACCGAAAACTTCAGCTTGAAGAACAACTGTGGATCTCTTTCATTCTCTCCTTTTTGATGATTTTCCTAATGTGTGTTGCAGCTAATCGAAAAAAAATCTCAAAATCGGATGCCAATTTCTCCGATAATTATTTATGCCAAATTTGAATTTTTTTTTCACGTTCTCCGCTTAATTAAAATATTACAATATCTTGGTTTTAATTAATAATTAAAAAAAAAAAATAACTCATCCATTTAATTTAATCATTGAAAGGAGGGAGAGAGAAAGGCGAGAGAAAAAGAAAACAATTTCGCTAGAATAGAGATAAATGGATCTCTCTCTCGCTCTCTCTTATTATTTGTTTTACAATTTGAAAATCTCAAATCGAATTTTGCTTTTGTGAGTGTCGGTCTCGTTCAAGAGTTAATCGGTTTAAATTAACAAAAATCAAATACAGAGATTTTTAATTGAAATATTTTTTCAAGCTTTAATTTGCATTATATGATACAAATTGACAGCCGATCAAATTTGATGGCAAAAAGCGCAACTTAGAGAAAAAGAAAGTTTTTAATGAGACGAAAAGGGTGTGAGAAACATCGAAGAGGGAGAGAGAGAAATACAAAATTTTTCACTTCATAAATGAGAAATGTTTAAATGGTTTTTTTTTCGCTGTTGATTAGATCAGATCAAAAAATCATCGTAGAGATTTTTCGTTATCTTCGATTTTTCCATCTTCAAAATGAAGGAACTATCATCAACAGATGTTAAATTATGATCGCATGAAAATCATCTATATTTTCTTAATACCAATTAATTTTAAATTTTTTTTTCGGTTTCATTATATGAATGTTAAGTGTTGGCATTTTTTTCTTCAGAGAACGCATCACAAGAAGAAAATATGAAAGACAAAAGGTCTGAAATAATCTTTGAAATGTTTTCCTATTCAATAACTTCTAAGAATAGACATCTCTTTTTTCGTAAATCCTACAGACCGTATCGATTCAGATCAATCATCATGTAATCGGTGTTCTTTTGTCAAACGCTTAAAGAATGAATGATTGAGTGCATCAGCCAGGCTTAGTCGATTATTTGGCTCATATTCCAAGAGGAGTGAGATCAATTCGAAAAGATTTCTATGATCTTCGTTGTCAGGCTGAATGATGTAACGATGAAGGGGTTTACAATTCTCTCGTACATAACGTCCTGCAGCGGAACGTTCATCCCAGTCCATCAATTTACCGTGGAAATAATATCTAGTTCTGAGTGAAAAAATAGTTGAAGTGGTCATCAGTATCAAATAAATCTCTTACTTTGATTTTCTGCTCATTCTAGACGGTATAGGCCCGAGAATCCTTTCCATCATGGCTAAATGCTCAAGATTATCATGCGTTTGGAACAGTGTCATGCCTTGATAGAGTTCAAAAAGAATGCATCCAATACTCCACGCATCACATGGATGAGACCATCCGAGCTCCAATATCACTTCGGGAGCTCTATAGTGTCGCGTCGAAACAATTTTACTATGATGTTCATAGTCAAAAGTAGCCGAACCGAAATCAATCAAACGAATATCAGTGTTTTTGACTCGACGTATTTCTTTCCTCTAAAACGTTATTTGATAGAAAATGATTATAATCAATTAGAATCAACATTAAATCAAATACAAGGCGAACACGAACCTTTTTGGTGATTTCAACATCAAAATCAGAGTTCAAAAACAGAATATTTTCCGGCTTAAGATCGGTGTGAGTGAGTTCATTATCATGCAAAACTAACAAAGAAAATAGTTTTCAAATTAAATCGGATTTTTGAATTGTCAAGAAGACTTGACTACCAATGCTTACATTTGACTGAGAAAATTAATTGATAGCCAATGTGTCGGATTTGATCGATTGGATACGGTTGAAAATTATTATCTTTCTACAAAATTTTAAATTTATAACAAATTTGTTTTAAATTTGATTAAAAAAAAGTTTGTTTTAACAAACCATAAAATCGAAGACGGAAAGTCCAAGCATTTCGAACGCAATACAAATATGTCCATAATAATCGAACCAATCAAACATCCTAACACAGAGACTGAAATTATGATGGTGAAGACACAGGATAAAACAGAATAAAAAGAAAATGGTTTTGAATTAAAATTTTATTCTTTTCCATCAATGTGATTGTTTTTTTACTTTCGGCCTTTGGGATCACGCTCAGCGATTGTTTGCAAAACTTTTATCTCAAACATAGCTGCTTCACGATATTTATCAACATTTTTAATAATCTTCAATGCTAATATGTTGTTACTGCGATGATGATGATAATCATTGGGCCGATAATCATAAATTATTTATTTATTTTGATTATTATCATAATTATTGATTTTTTGAAGTTTGATCCAATCGAACAGAAACATAAAGGATTGATAATAATTAAAAATTAGTCTATAATGTCCAATGATTGAAAATTTAGTTCTCACTCACTTTTTTAGATTACGTACACGAACGACTTTTCCAAAAGTTCCTTCACCTAATGTTGCTAAAATTTCGTCTGTTTTGCAATAAAAGTACAATTGTGATTCAATTTAATTGAAAATTATGTAATGTAATATGATCAATGTGTAATTGAAAACTTACATCGGTCTTGAAGAACATCGCCGATATTGTATATCAGATGACCATGCGAATCATCTTCGATTTTAGATGCTTCTTTGATTTGATTATTAGTTGCTGAATATTTACTATGATTGTTCGTAACCAGTTTCCTCTGTTGATTTCTTTGATGATTACTGTGATGATTAGCGTTATTATTGGTGGTTTTGGCGTGATTATGAAGATCTTGAGATGAACGATGTCGATTAGTTTTCGAACTTCTATCTTCCTCGCTTGTTCGATCAGACTATTAAAAATGAAAATATAGAGAAATTATTTAAATACAAGTTGAAGAAAATGAAGATTCGATTAAAAATGTTCAATAATGAAGATTGCTTGAATGAATCAAACGCCATTTATAGAGTAATTATTACTCAAAAAACTTAGAGATGAAATGTATTTGAAAAAATCAATAAATTCGAATGTTTTTATATCAGATTCATTTTCCCATTATGCAATACCAACCGAATCATTATGATCGAAACCAGAATCAAACACTCTAGTATAATTTCTGGAGATAGATTTTTTCTGCACAATGTAAGATCGATAAGGTGTCACAGTTGGGAAATTGCTTTTCGTCGGCTGTCGATAAATAGACCTTGAGGATTTCGTTATAGCTCCTGAATTTGAAGATTCAGTGTAAATTGGGATCTGTTTTTGGTTATAAATATCAATCGAATCGTTGCCTCGAAGAGAATAATTGGTTGTTTGATATCTTAGATATCTGCGCTGATGAATTGATCGGTTGTTAACGAATGACGATGTTTCATAAGTATCATCGTTAAGAGAACGGATTTTGGATGTCGAATACGAAGTTGTAAGCGGATTCAAATCGTAGCTTTTGTTGATTGAGCGATTAGAGTAGTAATGATTTGTAGAGTGATTGTTAGGGGCTAAAATTCGAGAAGTTGATTTGAGATTACTGCTATAATTACTTGAAGATTCGATCGAAACTGGTATCAAAGTGCTGTTCGATGAAAATCTAGTCGATGTGTATTTTTTTATGTAGATAGGTGGTGGATGATATTCACCCAATCGGCTTGAAATGTTAGACTCTTTCGTTAATTGATTTCTCATTTGAGAGGTATTAGCATTTCTCCTAGATTCATTGCCCGAAATTGACGACGATGATGCGGAAGATTGAATATCGCCAGATCTCACACCGAAACCAGAATCACTACCAGAGTATCCAGATGAAGAGCAAGACGAAATGGTGGATGAAGTTGATCCAGAATAATTCAAAGGATATTTCCGTTCGACTTGACAGTTCTTGAATCGTCGATAATGAAACTTGTTTTGATTGATTTTTTGCTCATCACTGAGATAATTTTTTTTATCTAGATCATTTTCATTGCAATCATCATATTCTTCATAGATATCATCAGCGAGAAAACGATCTCGATTAAATGAATGATAATCATTATCTTTAAGATGATAATGTCGAGGATCGTTTTGATTCAAATAATAAACGCTCGATTTATAGCAAGGCAATGATGATTCCAACTTAGAGCTTTGATTGCCCATCGCCGTGATTCGATTGCTTGCAGTGTTCGCTTTCGATTCGATTGATTTCGTTGAACAGAAAGACCAATTCGATAGAAAAGAATTGAAATTTTGACGTTTTTTTGTGTTGGAGTTTTTCGATACCGATAATGAAGAAGAACTTAGATTTCCATATGAGGTTGTCGTATGAAGAGAATACAGTGAGGAATACATCATTAGATTTGCTGTCTCTCTCGCTCTTTCGAGTCAAACAAAATTTTCGATTCGAATTTTTTTTTTTTTTTGTTTGCTTTCCTTCTCCAACGAAAGATAACAGTGAAGCGATTGATTTGCTCGATTGATCGTTGAGATAACGGAGAGGGAGACAGTGAGAGAAGAATTTCTATCTTATCGATCTGATCGTTGAAGATAAATTCTAAAATTCGAAGATTTCAATCCTCATTAAGAATGTGTTTCGTTTTCGAATCAAACACTGTTTCATTTCGTCGCCATCCAAAATGCAACAAATGGATAAACTTTGAGAAACAAACACAATAGCTTCGATGTCTTCGAGAACGAGATACTTTTTATTCAATCATCGGAATGGCGGCAGAATTTCGAAGAGTGAGAGAAAAAAGATTTGTTCTTATAGCTCGAGCATTAGTATTGTTGTAGTCGTTTTCCGAGTGAAAAAAAAACTTTAAAACCAGATGATTATTAGTGAATTCGAATTGAATTCTTTGGTGGCAGAGAGAAAAAAATGAAATAAAATCACACAGCATCGAAAAAAAAAATGCTACAATGCTTTGCTCGGTGTGGTGTATGGTTTTGTTCCGTAAAGATTAGATTATTGAATTTAAGTTCTAAAATAGTTTAGTTGAAATTAATGACCCTAGTCCTCTCTCAATTCGATTCTTATAGAATCATTTTGGAATTTTTTCTCGCTTGCTTTTTGGCTCGTAACACAACAGGAACTTGTTGAAACGTTTCCGGACTCGAACATTATTCTCTCTTCTTCTGACAATAAAAATATCTTCAAAGAATTTCTTTTTTCTTTCGCTCTTGTTGGTTAGATTTAGGTTCGTTGCTCTAGTACTCGGATGAATGAAGTGAACGAATCGATCAGAGAAAAATTAAATGGAAAGTGTCAGAAAGAGAGAGAGAGAGAGAGAGAGAGAGAGATCAAAAACACTGAAAGGATATAGATTTTCATATTTTATATTTTGTTTTTTTTTTCAACACAGATTGATTTTTGTCAACGAAATATGGTTTTGATATGACGAAAACGGAAAGCGATATCATAACGAAATGAAGCAACAGTGAAATGACACAAGCACAAGAATGCTAAAAAAAAAAAATGCTTATATGCTAAGAATTGAAATGTAAAAATCGATGGCTAAACAGAACGGATTAACATCATCGGCAGCAGCAGCAGAAGAAGCAATAAAAATACGGATTTAATTTAGTCCGTTGAAACCAAAACATCATCATCTTCATCATCAGAGGCAATCATAAAACAAGAGAGCATAAAAACACACACACACACACACATCTGTGAATCGACACCGAAACAGACATCGAAGATTTGCGGCCCGAATCCCCGAAGTAAAAGCAATGGAAACAAATTTTTATATAGTTGCTATAACAGTACAATTGGAGAGTGCGAGAAGAAAATTCGAATGTTTTTTCAATTTCGAAGTTGGAATTCGAAAAGGAATGCGAAGAGAAAGAGCTCTTTCGTTCTCTTCGCCCATCTCTTTCTCCTCAAATTGATTTTGTTGTTTGAAATATTCAAAAAAGAAAATTTTTTCTAAAACATTCGTTTTTATTAGTGTTTCATTTTGGACCATTAGTTTCTTCTCCCTACAACACCAAACATTATTTCATCTAGCATCGAGATTCAGATCAGAGAGAGAGAGAGAAAGAGCGAGAATGACAGATTTTATAATCGAATATTGGCAATGCAAATTTCGATAATTCTTTTGGTGGTGGTGTTTCGAGGACAACAAATCCAAGGGAATTGTAAAACTTCATCATCATCGCCGCCATTCACAGCAATGCTTGTAGTCGTCTTCGAATCACATCATCTTCGAATCGAATGCAGTGCACATCGAAATAGATCATCGAGTGTTTTTATCTCTCGATCTTCGAGGCTCCAAAAGCATCGAATGTATATATGACTATCTCTTCTCCTCCCCTCGTCTCATTATTTCAAACTTGAGGATCTAGGATAGACTATTTTTTTTTTCGAATATATCTGCCTTTGATCACACACTCGTGATTATCAATGTTCGTGCATCCCTTTTTTTTTGCCCACTAAATCGAACCTAAACCACCTTAGTGTAGTTAAATCTCATTCGAAGATAGCTAAGAGATAATGAAGCTCTGGGATATGAAGATGGTTTGTCAACCATCGACAAACAAAAAATTATCTTCACCGTAAGACCCGAAACAGAGAATCCGAGATAAAGAGAGAGGAAACGAGAGAAACATGGAAAAAGGGGAAGAAAAAGACAGAGAGAGAAAGGAGAAAGAGAAAGCTATCAAAGCTAGAGCTGGTATAAAGTTAAACGAACTGTAAATCACACTTGTTTTCCACTGCTTTGTATCGCAAGCGAAAAGAGAAAAGAGAAAAAAAAAAGCATCGAAGAAAAACGAAACGAAAACGGACTCTTTGATGCAATAAATAGTGAAAGCAAAATAAGAATCCAAAAGAAAAATTTTTGAAGACGATGATGATGATGATTCAACGAACGAGCACGTGAAAGTAGAAAATAGAAAAAAAAAAACCCAAAAATTTGAAGAAGAAGAAGAAAAAAAAGCAAAGGAGAGAGAGAACGAAATTAAGAAATGAAGACTAAAGAGAAGAGAGAGAGAGAGAGAGGCGATAAACTTTGGGTTTGCTCTCGAAAAGTGTAGGTTACAGTTTTTTTTTTGGAGCGCATTCAAAAAAAGAACCACCAACAATTCATTGGATTAACCGGAGAGATTGGAATAATGGAAAAAAGAATCAATGGAGAGAATGATTAAAATCGAAGAGATGATTAAATAAACCAAATCTCTCTCTCTCTCTCTCTCGCTGCTGCTGTTGTTGTTGTTGTTGTTCATTGTTTATGATACCACACCAGCATATAATTTACACTCACACACAAATCCATTCAAAACGCATTCAAAGAACATCGACTTTCGGGAAACCTTTTGGCACCAACACACACACACAAACAAACATATCGACACATTAGTAACACCACCACCGCCGCCACCGCGACTATCTTCATCATCAATCCTTATCCCTCTCTCTCTCTCTCTCTCTCTTTTGATTTGAAAATCTTTATCCGATTCATTTCATTCATTTGTAAGAAAGTGTTTCGATTATAGAAATGATGGTGTGGATTAATCACACACACACACACACACACACCAATTTCGTAAATGAAAATGAAAAAAAAAAAACGACCACACCACATTTTTATTAGCTTTCAATGAACATCGAACTTTTCTGTTTTTTTCCCCTTCTTTTTGATTCATTATGAGAGAATAATGGTGAAGAAAAAGATGGAATCAAATAAAATCGGCCACAATAAAAAAAAAATCGGCCAAAAAGCGGCAAGCGAATCGGATCGTTTCGATCATAGGGGCTCTCTAACATTATAGGAGCTCTATTTCTTATCTACAAAAAAAAAAAATTAATCTTAAAATTTCAAACAATCTCTCTCTCTCTCTCTCTCTCTCTCTCTTTCTTTTATTCGCTTTGTTTGTATCAGTCCATCAATAGATGATTATCTTTGGATAGATTCAGGTGTAATATTCTTTAAGATTTGATTCAAAAAAAAAAAAAAAAAAGAAAAAAATATGTTGAGAATATGAAACGAAAGCAAAACACATCCGAAAACAAATCGAAGTATGATAGAAAAAGGTGGTAGCTGAGAAAAGAGAGATTAGATAGATAGAAATTTTTTTTTTCCATCTAAATCAAAATGAATCGAATGAGAATTGATTGGATTTTTTTTTTCACTCTCTCTCTCTCTCTCTCTCTCTCTCTCTCTCTCTCTCTCTCTCTCTCTCTTTATCCCATCTTCATCACAATCATCAAAGAAAATCGGGACAACAACAACAACAAGTCATCGATCAAACACCTTTCAGAGAGAAAAAAAACTCAAAGGTGGTAATCACACACACACACACACACACTCCCACAGATCATTACATTTTTCATTCAATCGGAGATTTTTTTTTCTGAAATCAATCGGTCCTCTAGGAATCTCTGACTATAGTACCATAGAGATTTTCCAATTCTTTTCTTTACTGTTTTGTTCCATCAAAGCGCATTATTGATTTCGGTTTTTTTTTTTTGGTTCATTTCTATCTTTAACAATCTTCAACATCCATAATGGAATATAATAAGAAGAAGAGAGAGTTGTGAGATGTGAATAGAAGTTGAAGATGGAGAGTTGTAAGTGTGTATTGTAATTTCACAATTTCACAAACGCATAACAACAGATAACAAAAGATCGAATCTGTGAATAAGATTCGCAAGCTTCTTGTTCTCGATCAAATTCAGCAGCAGCAGCAGCAACAGCAGCTACGATGTAGAGAATAAAAATATCGAAAGAAGATATAATCTTTCGATTGAATTGAAACAAGATTAAATATATGATAACAACAATTGCAACAATGATAACGATAATGATGTGAAGCAATAGATTACACTATTGACTTGTTTCTCTTGATAACAAATCATTGTCCGAATGATTTCCGAAAGAAGATGGTCTATGTGTGTACATGTGTATGTGTATATGAGAGAAAGATAGCTTCGGAATCGAGATCCGAATGAGATCGAAAAAAAACTATAGTGATTGTGTGTGAAACGAAAATCGGAGAAAAAAAAATTTGGAAAACTAAACATATTTTATTCGCTAGAGATCAATCATCACTCTGAACGGTAAAATTGAAACAAAAAAAATTGTTCCAAGATAGCCTGAATGACCTCTCCGAAATCTCTTCTTTCTATCCGATCATAGCGATCGAAGAGAGTAAATGAAGAGCTGATGAACAAAAACAACAACAACAACAACATTAACGAAATAGATAAATTTCCGAGCGAACGGAAAAGAACAAAAGAAGTAAGTAGAAAAAAAAAGAAACAAATTCAACAGATCATTATGAAATGATATGATTCATTCAACAGGTAGATATCGGGTTGGGGAACGCTATGGAAACAGAAACAAACAAATAAAGCACAAATAAGACAAACAAACAAACCAAAAAACCTAAAGAGAATCGAAATTGAAAACAAACTATATAATAGCTAATGATAATTGGAACATCAGGATTTTTCAATCAAATCGAAATCATCAAATTATCATCAAATAGACAATTGAAAATTATCATTCTCTGATCAAATAGAAAGAGAAGCGATCATAAAGAGGAATGATTTTGAATGAAGATGATAATAATGATGATGATGATGAAATAGAGCAAAACTATGGAACTATGGTTCCCAAAGATAGACATCGAATATGTTCGTCGCAAACATCTAGGGGAGGAAGAAGAAGAAGCAGATTGTGATCGATGTCATTGATCAAGCAATCAAGCTATTATTATTTATTGTCATCTTCGATGATTTTTGTTCTCTTTTCTCCCTCGAATCTTAATCGAATCGTTTGAATAGAAATATAAGAGAGATCGTCAACTTCATACATTCTAGATATCTTCGAAGATGATTCAAATCGAGATTCTCAATCGAAAGACAACATTATTGTTATTGCACCTCTATCTGTCAAAAGAAGACAAAATTTTAAAATGTTTGTCAAACTCTCTCTCTCTCTCTCTCTCTTTCTTCTCGATTCCGAATAATTTTATTTTGGATTTGGTTTGTGGTTTTTGTGAATATTGAATAAGGAGATGAAAAGAAAAAAAAAAATAACAATAAAGAACATACAGACATGGACATACAAAAAAAAAAAGCTTAGCAATCTAGAGCAAAGATTTTACCTTTTTCTTACGTAAATCTTAAGAGTTTCTAACCTAAGAAAAAAAAAGGTTAGGTTAGTAGAAGAAAATTTTAATTTTAATTTTCAATCAGATGAATTTCGGAAGGGGAGAAAAATTCATTTTCCATTTTCATTTTCTGTTTGCTCTAGATTATAAACTTCAAAATTTTCTCGAAACAAAATAAAACTAATCTGAAAGCTAAATTTTTCATTTGCTAAAAAAACTCGAACATCGAAAAGAGAATTAAATTATAATAAAAAAAAACGAGATGTTTTGATAGTTTGTGATGTGAGGAGAGAAATGAAGCCGAAATGAAGAAGAAAATCCAAAATCATCTATAGATTGAAGAAGATTAATTTTGATCCGAGATTAGAATGAAATAGAAAAAAAAAACGAGATAGTTTGCGATCGAAGAGAGAAAGTATTAATTCATTTGCTAATTAGAATCGAAAAAAAAAAATTATTAAGATTTAGTAAGGGCATTAAAAACAAAAGAAATACAGTTTTTTTTTCTTTTTTGGAATTAAAATTAGATTGAATCTCTCTCTCTCTCTCTCTCTCTCTTTCTTCATCTGTAGTTCAGAGTATGTGACGGTCAAGCTCTCTAGCTCCTCTCATCATCTCATTGATTGTCGCCGATGATCAAGAGATTGTGACCGAGAAAAAAAAAAAGAAGAAGCGATCGAACATCTTCTCTCGAATCTCGTAACGGGATAATCTTGGCCTGGAAAATCTTCAATGAGTGAGAGAGAAAATAAAAAAAAAAATTCTCCAAAATTTACGACCCAAAATGAAGAGAGAGAGAGAGAAAAAAAAAAAAAAAAAACAAACGCCACTAATCAATGAATCAAATTCGAATCTAACCATCAAATTTCAATGATGGCTTTGATCTTTTCTTAGAAAGTTAAAAAAAATTTTCGAAATTTATCCGATATGAAATTTTAGGTACGATAAAACTAAGATAGGTATAACATTTATGTTTACATTGATAAAGATGATGATCGAGAGATAGTTTTTTTTTTTTTTTTTTTTGATGGGCTAGAAGCCGAGACCCCGAGAAGCAGCTAATGACCCTAAGAGATCGATCCTAGATAATCAAAAAAAAAAAAAAAAAAGAGAAATTTCAATGATTTTTGTTACTAATAATATTTAAAAACCTCTTGTTTTTTAGATTTTAATTTTGTTTGTTCAAAAGAGAACTTGTCTTTTTCAGCTTAGAAGATCCAGCGGATCGTATTGCATTATTTGATGGCGAAAAAAAAAAAAAAAAAAAAAAATAGAATCTAAATTTTGAATCAACAAAAGATTTAGTTCAGAAACCATTTTGATTATCATTTTGGTAGCTTCTTGAAAGAATAAATGTGTCACTGTTTTAGGTTAAGATTATAGAAAGTTAACAAATAAAACTAATCTAGGTCATGTTTCGATGCGAAAATTCTTTAGTAGAAGATTGCATCGTTTATTCGAAAACCTAAAATAATACTTCGAAACAAAACGACACCTCATTGCTTCGATTGCATTTTGTCAACCATCAATTGTAATAATATGAATGGATGATAAAAGATTTCTTTGAGATGAGATCATTTTCAAATGATCGAGACTAGTTCAAGTCGAACAATATAAATTATTCAATTCTTTAAGAAAAAAAAAAAGAAGAAAATTAAATCTTTTTAAAAAAATTAAAACACTGTAGTGCATCATCTTGAGAGGATTAAGAACAAAAAAAAAAAAAAAAAACTCTTGATTCCTAGATTCGAAATAAACAAATCTGAATCGTGCGAGATCGTGAAATTTCCGTTTCTAACTGATACGGATGACAACTTTTGATGACATCGAAGAGAGAGAGAGAGAGAGAGAGAGAGAGAGATTATAATTTCTATCCGATTTTCAAACGATGAAGAGAGAAAATGAGAAAGCGCAATCGAAATTATCAATCAACCTCTTAGTAATGGATTGAGAATTTGTTAGAAGAAAACAGGATATGATTGAAACGTAGAAAAAAAAAACGCAACGAATTAAAGCGAGAGAAATGAAAAAAATTTACCAAAACTTTTTTGATGTAACCATTCTCATAAACGTAATAGAAATGATCTAGATTATTGCGTAAACTTTTAATAGTTGGCTGTTGAATCTCTTGACCGATTCTTTCATTATTTTTGGTCATTGGTGATTTGGTCGGTTTCAATTTGATGATTCTTGTTGTCGATGGATTCAGTTTTTTCGCATCATCATCTTTTCTAATCGAATTCACTGTTTGATTTCCGGTCCTATTCTCGACCGGTTTTGTTTTATCGTTCAACGATTGGCCATTGTTTTGATTGGTCAGATATGAGGAGTTATACCAAAATGGATCACCTTTTGGTATATAATTTTGTTGCTGTTTCTGTTGTAGATGATAATTTTGTCGATAGTAGGAGTTTGAATTTGGTGGACCGAAATCATTAATTCTTGATGCCGAGTACTGTGTGACATCTGGCGATAACAATTTTTGTGCATAAAAATTCGAAGTTTTTGATGGTTCTGGTGGTGGTGAAAGAAACGATTGTACAGTTTGCAACGAGGAATCTAGCGATTGTCCAAATGTTGTCATGAAACGTTGTGCCCTTTTTCGGGTCCAAGAGATGATTGAATTACGTTTCTGTTGTCCACCTTGATTCATATACGATGACAGTGATGGTGGTGGTGGAGAGAACATTTGTTGCCGGTGATCGGATCCAATATTCGGATTCAATCTAAATTTTGGAGTCTGTGGCTGTGGCGACCAAGGAATTTTGATTATTCTTGGCGATGAATTTTTATTCGCTAATTTAGTTTTGCTATCGATTTGATCAACATTACAATTATCTTTTGATTCGGTATTGATTGAAGAAATTTTCGAATCACAATGAAGATCTCTGGATGAACTCTTCTTAGGTTCCTTTACAATAGATAATTTCTTTTGATCGATTCGATTTCCGGAGACATCTTCAATGCCGTTTCCACCATCAACTTCTTGATGGATTTTTTTATCTTCAATAGTATGAGCATTTTTTGAGCTAATTACAGATTTATCACAACCTTCATTGTTGTGATTCTCATCATCATCATCTTCTTCCTCTTCAATGATCTCGAAAGAGTTCACTTTTTCGATCGCTTTGAATTTCGATATGGATCGATTCGATTTCAGATTACTGATAATCGGCTCAGTGATCTCAATATCTTTGGCAACAAAATTAACGATGGGCGAGGTTTTCATTATCGACGATGATGATTTTGATGTCGAAAGTAGTTGACGAAATTTCGAATCATATTCACCCGTATTCTCATTGTTCGTTGATCTGTTCGCTACGAACAATGGCAATGCGTTCGATTCGAATGAACTTCGACGTTTAGGATGGACAAAATATTGAGGTTTTTTAACCAGAATTTTTGATTCATTTTGAATTTTAGATTGATTATGATCCATCATCGATACTAAAAGCATAGTTGTTTCCGATTCGTTTAGATCCGATGATTGATTTCGAAATGAAAATTCATCAAGATAACCCGGCATGTTATTCGAATTGAAATTCTTTCACAAATCCCAATCCTAAATCAATCAAATGATCGATTCATTCAATTGAAATCAAGAGTTTTATCTTTTGATAGTTGATTGAATTTTTTTCCGCAAGATAAGTATTCACAATGAAGAGAATCGAGGATTAAATTTCAAACGTTTTAAATTGATTGAATCAAATAAAAAAAGCGAATCTCACATAGACGATGGCGTGGCTTTTACAAAAACGAAAATTAGAAATCGACACCATCACATAGAGTAGCATCGTTTTGAAAATTTCAAGAATAATTTTCGAATGAAGAAATAAGAATATTTGGTGTTGTTGAAGTAATTATAATCAAAATGATGTGATAGAATTGAACCCAAAAATAGAGCGTAGTAGGGAGAAAATTTCCTTCCCTCTCTCTCTTTATTTCTATAGGTCTCTCTGCAATGTAAGGTGTTGTGCTTCAACAGAGAAAAAAAACGATGAAAAAAAATGCGAGAGACACTTTAATTCAACCAGATTTTAAATTCGATCGTAGAGAATCTCATCGAAGAGACCATTTGGAACTTTTTCATTCAATAGAAGATGTTCTGATTCTGAAAGAAAAAAAAAAAGAGAAAGCAATGAGAAGGAATCGAAAATTTCGAATCGAATCACATCTTACCCCAATATCGGAGAATGAAATGCTCCTCAAACAGATAGATCCGTTTGGGTGTGGACCCATATGATAACGATTAGCGAAGATTAGATTAGAAAGATACTTCAACAAATGTCCACAAATCAAAATTTGTTGATTCTTTTCGAACGGAATCCGAATCAATTCAATTCGGTTAGATTCTGACTGTTAGAATATCGGCTCGAACAGAGAGAGAGAGCGAGAATAGTAGTTATACAATCGTTTCAAATGATATCACTACAAACACACACATACATTTATTCTCTCATTAATCGAAGCAACAAATAGAGAGAGAGAGAGAGAGAGAGAATCGAGAAATAAATCAACAGAATTTTAAAGACAAACAAACGCATTCTAATAATCGACCTACTCGCGAAACTTTTTTTTTTGTTGCTTCTTTTTAATGGCATAGATTCAATTTAGTAATATTACTATTGCGGCTCACAATCTCTTCAGTGATCTTTATTCTCTAGAAATAAAAAAAAAAAAAAAAAAAGCTTCGAGATTCTAGTTGGAATTTTCAACATCGATAGAAGTAAGAAATAAGAATCATCGCCACCGCTAACGAGAGAGAGAGAGAGAGACGCAATTCTTCTCTATGACTTGGATCGTTTGAAAAATTTTAACAGTCAGAATTTGTCTCAATCTTTGCTTGCGATTCTCGTATTTGTAGGTCCTGAAACAAGAGAGGCGGTTTGTTTGGAGAGCAAACACATATACACACTGAACTATTGCATATTCTTTGATTCTCTACAAGAATTGTAGCCAGAATTAGGAGAGAGAGAGAGAGAGAGAGAGAGAGAAATGAAATCAAAGATTCATTTGGCAAAAATTAGCGCAAACCAGTTAGATTTATTCTTTTTTTACAATCAGCAACTGTTTTTTCACACAACAAGATATAACCCGTTTTTTTTCGCTCTGATTTTTGAATGAAATATTCATTCAAAGGAATATAGAAATTACGATTTTTTGGCATCAAAGGGAATCTTTTCTATGAGGATTAACGTCATTCGTCGCTATTACGAATTCGAAGCAGTCTCCGCGAGCCCTACAATGTTAAGAATTTTTTTCTAGCAAAAAAAAAAAATCAACCAGAAGGTAAAGAAAAGCGAGATATTCATTCAAAATCGAAGCTCGAATCTTAATTACTTCAAATCTCTTCTCGAACACACAGAGACATCAGATTCAATAAAATTGTATCGGAGAACGTCAAACAAATATTCAACATATTCAGTTACGATTTGATTTCGATTAACTCATTGAACTCATTGTCAATTATTTCACATAAGCATTAGGAAAAGAATAGCGTTGACTGATAATTACGTATTAATTAGAGAGAGAGAGGAAAGTATCGTTTAGATTGCGAGAACCCTCGAAGCGATCGGAATCTATTACTCACTTGAGGTCGACATTGATCTCTGAATTCATCATCATTATCAACATCATCGTCGAAAACATATTGATCATAAGAGTTTTCACGATATTCTTCATCTTCTTCTTCTTGATAATCACTTGTGACCTGTTGCTGTTGTTGTTGATTATGATGATGATTATAATTATGATCGTAACCATTATCAAGATTAAGTAGATTATGTTCCGGATTGATATCATTCTCCTCCTCTTCCTCTTCATCTACATCGTTTTGGACGCCTTGAATGTAATCATCGAAATTTGGTGAAATATTTCGTTCCTGTTCCCACCAGAAAAATTTCGATCTCCTCCGACGTTCAAGATAATCTTGTTTAGGATATCTTTGAGATGATGAATTAATATTCGTCTCATCATTCTCAACATCGTTATTATCACAATTTTTTTGAAGATTTTGATCAAGATCATTCGTTCGATTTCCTTCGTTATTCTCCGCAGTACGCTGTAATTTTCGCTCATCTTCAATCGTTAAACATTGAATCTCTTGTCTTGGCATAAATTCTGAGATATAGTAGAAATCTAAGCATAGTACCAAAGGAAATTCCGCTATCTCAGCATAGGTAAAAATCCGGCGTCTATTATGCAAGAATCGTGACACTGTTCCTTTCACTGAGGATCCGAATTGTCGAACTTCAACTTGACAATCAGTAAAGAGACTTTTATCGATGGGCGGAGGTGTAAAAGATTTGTATGGCAATCTTTTCGATGTTGCAGCATTGTATGTGGGCTGCGATTGTTTCACTTCAGATGGACAATGCCATTCCAAGTCATTTTTGGTAAATTTCAAATCTTGATTAGCATAGATGTCATGAACGTAATGAAGAAAATAAATTTGCTTCGAACCATTTATAAACAATTCAGTTGTTTTAGGTCTTGCGAGATAATTGAGATAATTCGGATGATTCCAATACGCTTGATCGAAGTCGTTTGTGATATTTCGAGAATCACTAGGTGATTTCTCAATGATTTTCGATGGCCTAATAAGATCAGATTGATTCTCGCTCACAACTATAAAATTATCGGTTTTATCAGTCTCAGAAGGCGAACGTTTCGTATTGTTCTCGATGTCCAAAGACGAAGAAGTAGATTGCATCGAAGAGATCGATTGATTTATTGATTCATTAAGAATGAATTGAGTCAAACGATCAACAAACTGTACAAGTTCTTGATCATCGTGATCTCGATATCGATCATTATTCACTTCACATTGCTCAAAAGAATCGTTAATTGAATCAGTCAAAGCATCGGATTGATTTGTTCTAGTTTCAATATAATTATTATTATGATTCGATTGTTTCCAATCAACGTCAACAACATCGGTGACATCCGGTTTCGGAATCGATAAATTTGATTCGTGCGTCGATGATCGCGTTGTTTGAGCGTTGTCTTCATTTCGTTCATCAATCATTATGATCATTTTGATATCACCGATCACTTCATTCAAAATGTTCAAGATATTACTGTTGGTTATTTTTACTTTATTCTTTCTACAATGCGAAAGACAAGCATCTTTGATCAATCGAATTAGACAATCATCAGAGGTGTCATCATCTTCCTCGATCAAACGAAACGAGGATCTTCGCTGAGAATGAGATGATGATGATGATGACGATGCCGTCTTCGGATCAATCAAATTATTATCACTACACTTTTGATCCATGATTTTAAAAAATTTATGTCTCACTGAATGCTTTTGGAAGCCGAATGAATAAAATCAAGTTGGATTCATTAAATTAGGTATGGAGAACAAATCATCGAATCAATTGATTCAGTTCTGATAGATCAAATATCACAGAGAATTTGGAAAAAAACTATTGACAAAGTTTGATTAGGATTTGAAGTTCAAAATATGATACAAAACAAAACCAGATCTGATAACATAGCGATGAAAAAATAATAACAAAATTTGATCAATCGATTGGAATCAGAATCGAAACGAATACTAGCCCGCAGATACTAGAATTGTATCGTAGAACATTGTCAGTCTTAGATCTTAGTACCGAGACAATTTGTTGTCGTTTTTTATTCGTTTCGCATCGATTGATTACACAACGGAAGAAAGAGAGAGGAAAAGAAAAAAATTAGATGTTTTATAGATTTGCTTAAAGAAAACAAATTATATCGGCACCAAAATGAAAAACGATGGGTGGTTATTATGTGAATCATTCAGTTTCATTAGGATTATTACAATTTCTTTTTAATCTTTTCGGTGAAGATGTTTCGTTGAATCAATAATACATAACACTTTGCAAACCACGACAAACATCGATCAAAGATGGTATTAGCGATAGTGTGAGACATCAATTTCTTGAAGCAATCAAATTAACATTTCAATGAGATGTTTGATAATGAACTGAAAGAGAAAGAGAAATGAATCTTCAATATTATTAATTAATTTCTTCTGTTTCGTTGTAGAGTGGAGAATGGTACACCACTCTTTCTTAATCGTTTCATTCTCACCACTTTAGCTCTTTTCCTTATTCTTCATATTTTTATTTTCTCCTTCTTTTTCATCTTCGTCTTATTTGAATCCTCCCGGGTACCTTTACATTTAATCATCATTTTTAGAATCTAAAACGAATGAAAGCGTATCGTTGAAGAAATCATACAAAGAACAAATAAAAAACATTTCATTTGTCTATACATTTTCTCCTTAGATTCGAAGTAGTCGATTTCAATCTTCAAGTTCACCACCATCATCATCATCATCATCATCATCATTACCATCAGCATCCTCACCACTATCACCGACAACCAAAAAACATCATCTTGTTTCTACAAGACAATCGACCACGATGATTCTCAATGATGATGATGATGATGAACAAGTGACATTTGATGTTGAAGATGATCAAGACCAAATATTTAGAAAAAAAAGGGACATCAAGAGGGAGAATTGAATTGAGACGATAGATAGAATTGAAAGCGAAATGAACGAGAAAAAAAACCAATTCATTTCGATTATATTTTTGTTGAATTAATTTGACTGAATAGCATTTCTTGTTACCAAACCTGTCTTATTTGTCTCGCTTTCTATATTAAATTTTATTGAATAAGTTTTCATATCCTCTCACAATCAATGAGGCAATCGTTTTCATTTTGCTTCTCTATTCGTTGTTTTCTCATTCGGTTTCTATTTGCCGTTATGTATTTTTTTTTCTCGCGTTATATTGTTCGCTATGTTTCGATGTGGAGCTAGAGTTGGAGAAATTTTCAATCACAAAAATTTTTTCGTTTTCATTCGAAATGAGATGATTTTTTTTTTCATTCAATTTTTAAACGCCGTTATAGAAACGAATTTGTATTTGAGATCGCAAAGGGATTAAGTGTGGGCAGCAAGGAAAAAATGATTTTTTTCCTCCTAGAAGAAAAAAAGATTTCTGCCAGTAACCGCCGACCTTGAAAATGAACTCTTTTTTTTTTTTTTTTGGTTTATAGAATCGGAAATATTCTATCAATTTCGGATTGCAATGCAATAGGCAATAAAGAAAATCAATCTCGAATGCGCGATAGCTAGCGTCTTCGAGAGCTATCGAATAGGAGCATAAAGAATGTGATTAAGCAAAAAGTTTTAGTTTGCATTCAATAAAACACAGTGAACAACAATAAATTCGATTACATCAACAGGTATTTGTCACCAAAATTGTTTAGAAAGTTTTCAACTCTATAAAAGGCGTTTAAGAAGTATTCAAACAATCCAAAGCTAAGGAACTTACCGAATACGATGAGCGTCCACTATAATTCGAAGAATAAGAGCGAGATGTTCGGCTTGCAGAGGAATATGAATCATTTGATGATTTCGAATATGAATATCTACGGTTGTATTGACGATCAGATGATCTATTTCTTGCGTTACGACCGTAATCATCGGAATGGTTTTGAGAGAATTGTTTCGGACACTCTCGAATCGCATTTTTTCGATAATTTTTGGAATAAACGCTATAATTTTTGTGTCGATCATGATAAGTTTTGCGAAATTGACGATGATCAGATCGACTTCGTCGAGATCGACGTCGATAGCTTCTACGCTCGCCTCGATTCGAATTGTATCGATTCGTACCATTACCATTGTTGATTCTACGACGTTTATAATTATCACTAGAATCACGATAATCAGATCTAGATCTTTTTCTTCTGGCCGTTGTGGAAATTTTTGGTTTGCGAAAATTTCGCAATCTAGATGATAACGATCTAATAGAAGCTGATGGTGAAGTAGTTGAAGAACGTCTCATTCTGTTTGTATCTCGTTGCTGATAACGAAAGCGTTCTGAATAAGAAAAAAAGATTGATGATTCAAAATATCACTTCATTCTGCATCGTACCCTTTTGATTTAGATCTGAGATCGATGATAGACAATCAGCCGAATCATATGAATCACTTTGTCGGTATCGTTCATGAATTATTGATGACCTAGAGGATTTTTGGTGACACTTCTCACCACCATTATATTGATTATCGTTTCGACGACGAACTTCATTGTGCTCGTATCGATGATCATCAGTTTTGTACATAGGTGGTTTGGCGTATCTATTCCTTCGACGATCTAAACAAAGCAATGAAAATAAGTTTCGCTATGAAATAAACATAGATTCTTAAAGAATTACCATGATGATGATGATGATGACCGTGATAAGATGATGATGAGGAATATTCTTGACGATGATGAGAATGATAATGATTCGACATTGTTGATGATGAATTATCTTGAGAATCATATGATGCAGAATGTATCATCATATTATTATTACTTTTGAGATTTTTTGATCGAACAAAATGATGATGTTGATGATAGTGATCAACAACAACATCACCATCAAAATTTGAAAATTCTAAATTCTCAGAATCGCCAATTTGGCTTTGAATATCAGAAGAGTTTGAAGTTAAACTATCATGCGTTTTTGCTCGATGCACAATCAATCTAGTATCGCTTATTTGTTTGATCTGATTTTTTCTTTTCTTCTTCTGAAATATTTTTTCATCAATCGAGACCAAATCGTTTTTTTGCTGTCGTATATCGATTGATGATTTTGTTTTAGCGATTCGACTTTGTGTCGACAAAATTTTTCGAATCCTACTAGAACGTCGAACAATAACGGATACAGTCGATAAAGATTGTTTGGGCACTTTCGAAAAATTTTGATGAGATTTTTGATCGTTACCGATCAAGAAACTTGGAGAAATTTTAATTTTGGCTTCATTTTTATTTTGGTTAGCATTGATTTTTTTGTATGGCTCGTTGTCACTAGAATAGGCCGATTTAGATTTTTTAGACTTCAACTGGTGATGAGGACGAGAGTTAGTTTTGATTTTAGAGATAGAGACAGGAATCGAAACATCCGATGAATTCTTTGACGTACGATCGTTCTGATCGATTAGCAATGGCTGAGGATCAAAGGTGAATCGCTTTGCGAATTTAACCAATTTACTCAATAAAAACATTAAACTATTTGTGTCTTTGATTGATTCTTCGATAAAAAAAATTGATTCTGTGAATTAGAGGCAAAAAATCAAATTAATTTGAAATGATTGAATTTTATCAAATTAATTGACTTACTTTAATCTCATCTGGACCGAATACTTGGAAATAGGATCGATAATTTTCATAAGAAAAATTAGTGATCTCAATGATTTATAAAATCCCAAAGATCATTTTATTTATTTTTTTTTTCTATAGAAATCGAAATCGGAGAAAGTAAACATTAGCTAATAATCTTCGAGAACAGAGCCGAAAAATGGTGGATTTTTTTTTTTTTGGAAATTGGTGGATAAAATAACACACAAACAGAACATTGAAAACAGAAAATAGTCGAATTGAAAATCGAGGAAGATGAAAAAAAAAAATTCTACTCGGACTTAGTAGAAAGAAAACAATCAAATTTAGAGAGAGAGAGAGAGAGAGAAATGATCAAGATCAATCAATGACCGATCAAGATGAGCAGATTACCGAGAATAGATAGAAATAAAATTCAATTTAAAAAATAAATAAAAATAATGATGATTTATTTCAATTATTAGCTATTCAATTAGCGATAACATATCGGAAGGAATTATGACAAACACATAAACACATACAACACAACACACACGACCGGATAAGTATGGCTCCAAGACCACCTTGATCATCAAAATCGAGACACAACATCATCCTTTCTTCGTTAGGTTTCTTCTTTTCACTATGTTTTCTTTTTCATTGAATAGTTTGAGCTGTCTGCTTATCGACCGTTCTTCGGTCTCTTTTACTTGCTAACACAAACAAGAGCAAGAGAACGAGAGAGAGAGAGAGAGAGAGAGAGAGGAAGAGAGGGAAAAAGAAAAGGATCCGAGAGTTTGTGGAGTCTATCTGCATTAGATTACCAATAACACTCGTTTCTCTCCCCCCTTCAACAATCCAATGGTTTCGATTAGGCTCTCTCTCTCTCTCTCTTTCTCTTCTTTTCGATGTACCGTCGGTAGTTAGGGTCATCACAACATCAAGAGAGAAAAATGATGATCTTTTCGATTGTTCTTTATTGTTTGTTGTTGTTGCCTTCTTTTGTCTTCGATGTGTAAGATGATCATCTCATCTGAACATGTGGCCCTCTCATAATTCGATTACATTAGAAATTTTTCTCTTCACTAACTTAATGGTCCGAAATAGAAGGTAGTAGCATATTTTTTGTACTCTATCTTTTATTGTGGAATGAGTTCGGGGCTATAGAAATTTTTTTACATTTAGAGATAATTGTTTTAGAAAAAACAAATAGATGTCACTGTGTTCCGAGAGAAAGAAGAGGAAAAAAGAATCGAATTTTAAATTATTTTTTTTCCCCTTCGAATCATTCCCGGAAATGTCAAGATTGTTCAGAAAATACAGAGAAAGATTATTCCGATCGACCATCTATCGCATGCAGATCGTTCTCATTGATCTCGTTAAGATGATGATGTGTTTGATCGTTTTCGATCGAATCCACAGTCAGTTCTTGTTCCAGAATACTTTTAGTCACTTGATGTAGAATTTTGGTTTTCGATTTCTTCAAAATCGAAACAGTTCGTGGGCTCATCGTCCCGAAAACTCTTTTCGTCTCTGTCAACGATTTTCGTTGCGGCATTGATGCCAATTTGATTTTATGCAAATCGATAGCATCTAGATTCACTTTGATCGGTTTGATTGGCTGAATATTCTCGTAGGTTTTTCGCAATGATCCGAGATTCTTATTAAATGATAATAGTTCTTTCTTTCTCTGATCCATCGGCAACAGATATCTTGACTGACAACTGAAGATCGATGTTATGGCGTGAAGTTTTTTAAAGTAACAAACCACAACTATACCGAAAGCGGTCATCGCCATAAAACATATTATAAGATATGCTAAGTTTCAGATGATAACTCACAAAGTTAGCTCACTATACCTTATATTATTGTTAGAGATCACAAACCTTGTTGATCATCGCCGATAAATTCTAGGTGATCGCCAAAAGTATATGGCATTTAAAAATGATCAAAACTAATCATTCAATTCGTAACAATTCAATGAAAATCGTTTAAAATAGGAAAACATTTTAAAAAAGAAATTCAATTCAAAAATTAACAATGGTTTGAAAACTTTTTTATTCATAGCATTTTATTCCTAGCGCAATAAATATTTTTGTTAATTACCAACCGTCAGAATTAAAGGTCAATTAGGATTTTTTTTACTTATAAATAATTTGATTAGGAAAAAAGTCGCGGATTTTTACGAAAGTTTTTCAAAGCAAATTTGGAACAGCGGCTGCCGGCCCTGACGTTTCCGAAAGTGCGGACGTCATTGAAGGCTGATGTAGTGTCTGATTAGCAACGGGTTCAACCATTGGCGCTTGTCCTGGTGTGATTACACTTGGTTGTGATTGAATTTGTAATGAAGGATCGTAAAGACCATAAGAAGAACTATTTGGTTGATGCATAGGGCTTGATGATCAGAGAGAATTATTGAATAGTTTCGAGATCTCGAGATTACTTTTTACCTTTGATAAACTGTCGTTTCTGGTGCATAAATTTGTTGCTGCTGCTGTTGCGTGTAATAATTTGAGACTGTTTGCGATTGTTGTGGTGTGTTAAGAATAGCCTGTGGTAATTGCTGTTGTTGCACTGATTGAAGATTTTGTTGAGATTCATTCAAATATTGGCCAGTGAATGCACTCGTTGACCCGATCATATGAGGTTGATGTTGATTAGATTGCTGATAGGAATTGATTGGAACATTAGGTTGTTGATTTAGTTTCATCGAATTCATTTGTTCAATCAGAATGCTCTCTCTCATAAGTTCGTGGTAAAGATTTAATGCTGAGTTCAATTGTTGATTCAAGGAAGTCATCAGGGCATGTTTTTTATCGATCTCCTCCATTTGCTGGTCAATCAATGGCATCATAGCAAGACAATGCTCTAAGAAGTAGAATGTTTTAGATCTATGATTACTCGATAATTTTCGTTTATATACCTTCTAGTTTTATCAGTTCATCTGGATCGCCGAAAGATTTTGGATCTGCTTCTTGTAGCATAGACATCAATTGATCGATTTTGTCCTCGTCCACAATGACATCTTCAGGCTTGATCTTATCTTTATCTAGCTTGACGATTTTAACTTCATCGTTGAATTGTACTTTTCTGTTTTCAATGGAGTCATCTGCAATAAAACAAATCAATAGAGCATCATATCATAATTAGTCAAACTTACTGGAGATATCATCTTTAGCATTCAAATCAGTCGATACAAAATTAGCCGGAAATAAGCCATCGCCACGATGATTCGAGCCTTTCCACCAATTGGCGTCGGATGAGTCCCAGACCAAGATGATTTCTCCAGCCTTGAATGTCAGCTCGTTATCTTCGGCTGCTTCAAAATCATAGAGTGCTCGGACTTTCATCGGTTCTTTATTTCCATTCTCATCACGATTCGAACGTGATGAATTAGCTTTGGTCGAATCGATTTCATTGAGATTAAAAGATGGGTATAAAGAATTAGATTGCGATGTTGAATGATGATTTGTTGCTGAAGAGGAAGAAGATCCAGTGACTGATGTGCTCGAAACAGAATCAGTTTTAATGCCTTTCTTTTTAGCTTCTTGAATCGACAATTCAATAGCTTTGAAAAGATTAGCTTCTTCTTCAGCACTCGAAACATAGTCTGGATTCTTCAAAGCAGGATCATCTTGATATGACTTTTTTTTCGATGGTTCCGATGAATGAAAAGAGACGCCTTCATTTTTTAGCCTTTCATATAACGATGGGATTAAATTCAATTGTGGATCTTTTTTGAAATCTTTCGATTGAGCCCATTTTTTAAGCAACAATTTGGTTGTTTCAGAAACTTTAGGATTAACACTTTTATCGCCACGAATCAATCGAAGCAATTCGTTCTCAAAATCTCGCGAACAAACTTCCAAGTGAAAACGTTTACCACAATTGCTCACCAACGAATCAAGAAGCTATTTTTGAAGAAACGAAAGAAAAGTAAGAAGAGAGAAAGAAAAATCAAAAACAATCAAATCCTTTACAGTTAGAGTCTGCATGATGACCCAGGGAATATCGGAATAAAGACGATTGATTATCGATCGCATACATTCTTTAGGGCCATTCTGTTCAACAGCGACACGATCATTGATCGCCAAAATCTGTTCCCAATCTTCAGAAGTGTTCAGATGAGAGGTTGCTTTCTCTTCACGCAGATAGAATCGAATCGAATCGAATGAAAAAATAACAACAAAAACAACATCAGAAACAAAACATCAACAAAAAAACAAAAAAAAAAAAAAACATCAATGACAGCAAGAAAAAACATACCGACTAATGGATCAAAAGTTGATTTGTTATTGATAGAATTCAATATGTTAATCATTTTTTTTTCTCCGCTCCGATTTCGGCCAAATGAATAGTGTGTGAATAGTGCAAAGATTTGTTTCAAACTTTAAGAATTTCGGTCCGAATTCGAGTATTTCCGATCGAAAACTAAAACGTCATTCGTTCGTTTGATAAGAAATAAATTCAATTACAAGCCAATCAATGAAAAAATGAGAAGAAAAAAAAAAAAAAGAAAAAGAAAAAATCACACCAAATGAAATGAGAAAAAATTCAAATTTGTTTATTTCGATCGAATTCAATTCGAAATTGTCAGCTGCGATGATTAATCATCTCTCGATGATGAAAGAGAGAGGACAAAACAAATACGCTACTACTGCACTGTACTGATTCCGATATCGAGAGTGATTAGAAAAGATGATGAAACATCTCTCAATTGATTGTTTTTTTTTTTTTTTTGGATAATCATCGAGAAAAATAAGCATAACATAGTTAATCCAAGAGATGGCATCACATTTCTTATCTGGTTAAAATTTGTTACGGTTTTGTTAGATATTGGTTTAGATTTGAGATTAATTTTGTTAGGTTTTACCAGCTAACCGTTAGCTGGCTGAAGTTACAAAGGTAAGGTTAGTTGTGTTAGCTTGATAAGATTTGATCGTAAAATTTTTTTTTTGTTTTGTTTTTTTCTTTTCAGTATCATGTTTCAGGTTGTTTTGAAGCAAGTTTGTATCACTTCATTCATCTTTCAAGGTTAGATTCCATTTGAGTTGGATCACATTCGAAACAATTTTAGATATCTCCAATGACCATTCTGTTTTGGTGACAAATGCGTGATCGATTTGTCCAAAACATAGACGCAAATCTATTTCGGAACAATCATTTCCATTTTGGTCAGGATCGAATTCGAGCATTTTTTTGATTTTTTGATAAAATTCTACTGGAACCCAATCATCGTTTTCACCATAAAGCATAGATAATCTATCGATATTGGACTTAATAATTGAGATTTTTGGTTGTTTAACTTCATTTAATTCTTCGCGTGCCATCAAATAAGTAGCTTTTAAGCAGTCTGGATCCATCAGATTGGTTGCTGCTTCGATAACACACTTGGGAGTCTTTCGATGGCCCATCAATCTCAACATGGACTGTACGATCGATTTGCGAAAATTTTGAGAGCAAAAAATTTTAAAGAAATTCGCTAGGAAAATTAGTGAATAATAAAAGTGGCGAAATAATCTATCAGTATGACGACCCGACTTTGTTTCGATCATAGAATCAATGGTTGGAAACAACAATATAGAATGATCAATCTATCGAAAAAAGACTAGAATGAGGATGAATGCTTCTCAAATCACGACTTAAATTACTCTATTACGGATATCTTCAAATCGATCTAACAGCTCCAAACTTATATAACCACCGATGGAATGTGAGACTATAATCATTCTTGATGATGGATCAATAAATTCACGAATGAAAATTGTTTTATATGAAATTTGACTCTCTAATCCGAAAAATTTTGAATCAGAGAAATTCAATCGCTGTTTCATGTGCGATGGCAAACGATTGTGGCCAGAATGTGATAGACCAATCACCGGAATCGATAATTTCATATTAAGATCACTTAGAAATTCATTATAATATTCAATTTCACCGGGATTTCCTTCGTAAAAGAACAATAAAGATCGATTAGAAAAAGAAAAACTCGTGGAGACAATAGTTGATTTTACCGGAGAACATCAGTATGAGCTTAGGAAATCGCCAAGGTTTCGATTCGAAATCATACGAACCAAAACAAATGATTTTGGTTGGTATCTCATTGATCACAACAAACTCGATCCATGGTGAATTCATTTTAATCGTTTAGATTGCTAAGAAATCCATTGATCGAAGATTTAAATCAAATCTTTGCTTCGTCTTCATAGAGAAATTGATTTATCTATGAAAAAGAAAAAAAGAAAAAGAAATATAAAAAATTCCGAATGCAATCAAGAAGATCGAGATTCTATTGCTACTAAAATTTAAAATTTAGATGTCGCTGTTTTTGTTTGACTGGTTTTTTTCAAATTTTAGCTTCCAAAGCGGATGTGCAGCTATCTCTCTCTCTCTCTCTCTCTCTCTCTCTCTCGGAGAATAATTTGTAATTTTCTCTTCCCTTCAATCAATCTCAAATGGATATAATTTAAATTCTATATCCGCACAAAGATTTTAACCAATTAGAAGTTTTTTTTGTCCTTTTCATCATTTGCTTTCATCTCGGAAAGCTTCCCGCGGAACTATGAATCTGATCAACATAATCAGTATTCTTATATCCATATATAATAGCAGTAATAGTGAATAATAATTTAATTTTTTTCTTACGTAGCCTTAATAATAATAATATGATTGTAGAAATAAAAAAGATGGCAAGACGTTAAGGATCATCTAAACGGATCATCCACATTTCTCTTCAATCATCATTATCTTTAGAGTTGGGCGCCATCCAAGATAGAGCTATTCCAACGGCAGCTGTTTTCTTTCGATGATGGAATACTCTAGTTACTAGAGCCTAGTGATTATAAATTTTTCTTTTCCAGTCTCAGTTTCTTTTGACTAAAACAAAGAAAGCGAATGTTTTTTTTCACTAGGCTAGGTTTGTAATCTCTGATTATCTTCAACACTTAGAAACAACTTTGTGGGTTTTTCATTGAAAATTTTAATCATCCAATAAAATGAATTGATCTGATTGAAACAAGTTTGTTGAAATTTTCTTAACCCTCATCGATAGCTTTAAAAGAAAGCAATCGTAAACAATTTTCTTCTTCATTCAATCTACGATCAATATTTCTTCGTCTAGTGTGACAAGTTAACCTTCGATATGACAAGAGCTTATTCGATTGATCAATGGAGATGGCCATTTCTAAATCGATTTTTTAATGTTTGTGCAACGAAAAGATTAGTTAAATTTTATTTGCAAAAAAAATAAAAACTTGTAGGAAAAAAAATGTAAAAAAAAAAATAAAATTAATTTGAGAAAAAAAAAATTCCATTCTCTTGATTGACAAGATTTCTTCTAGCAAAAAAAAAAAAAAAAAAGAAAAAGATCATATCAAAAAAAAACCAGTTCTAATCCGATTGATTTTGAAAGAGACCAAATTCTAGAGTCCTTCAAAAGTCCTTCGAACTTCGATCACGACTATTCAAGCACGTAACAAATCGAATGTTTGATGACAATCAACATTATCTTCCCAATCACAATTTGAATTTCTTTCATTGAAACGTGTACCATCTGGACAACGGAAACGGAACTGTTCATGTCGATGTCCACTACAATGATAATAGAATTGACAATCATATTCTAGATCAGCAAAAAAACCATTGGTTTTCGGTGGACAGCGAAATTTTTTCCATTTTCTTCCACTTAGTTTAGCCGATTTTGTTCGAGGTCTCAATTCGATCGAATTGCTTGCAATAATGTTCGTTCCATCTTCACCAATATCATCGACAAAATTGGAGAGAATTTTTTCGTTCCGATTAATTCGATTGAATTTATTGTCGATATTTTTGAATTGATTGTTAAGCATCGATGGTGATATTGTTGTCACCGTTCTGATAGCTTTGATCGGTGTTGTTGTATTTGAAATATTCAATGAGATCGATTGATAACTAGTTTGATGATTGTTTTTCGACAATGTTACATTCGAAACAATCGGTTTGAGGAGAGCATTTTGCTCCTTATTCATCGTTGAGCTTGTTCGAAGCTCAAGCAATTGTTTCCATGCTTGATATTGATATGGTTGCAAATCATTCGGAGAGCGATTCCGTCCGATAATTTTACGTTCGATTTTGGTCACATTTTTGCTAGATTCCGATTGCTGAGCATCACTACTAGTATTGCGTAAGCTATCATTCGATGCGGATGAATTTTGATTCTGATTCTCCGAATTCGAATTAGAATTTGTTGTTGAACTTTGAAGCGATTGATTGAGAGCAGACGACGATGTTCGATCGATTGAAGAAACTGTAATCGATGGAATGGAATTTGAAATTGCTGTTGTTACGTTTGATGGGACTCTCAAAGCCGATGCTGCTTGATTCAATGGACCTAGATGTATCAGTTTTGAATTTTGATATTTTTTAAACCTCTGCAATGATTTCTCCACCTGTTGTAGATTATATTTCGATTCATCCAATCTGGTTTGAATCAATTTTCTAATCCATCGATATGATTCCTCTGTGGATGGATCGAATTTTTTGTTCCCACTCACAACGATCGGTGATTGATTGAATTTTTTTATCGCTTTCATTGATCGATCAGAACTAGCGAAAGAAGTGAAAGATTTCGGAATCGGCTGAATTGTAACAAATTGTGGTCGATTCAAATGATGATTGTGATGATGATGATGATGAGGATGAGGATGGTGATTGAAACTGTCCGCTAATGTTCGAGACACATTTTTCATCAATGTCGATGATGTTTCTCGATGTGTTTGGATATTCTTTACGTTTGGCGATATCGATTCGAATGTTTGATTGCTTGACATCGGAATTCGAAGATCATTAGATCGATCACGATCATTGATGCCATAGCTATTCGATAAAGTTAGCGGCACAAACGACGATGTTGATGAAGATGATGATGATGATGATGATGATGATCTAGAGCCAAAATTTTTTCTCGATCCTCTACCATTCCAATTGAGTTTGTTATTTCTAGGGCCAAAAATTTTATCACTCCACTCGAAATCGAATCGATTCGAATCGCCTTTAGCAACAACAAATCATAACAACAATCAAAGATGGAATCAAACAAAACAATCTGATTAACAATCAATCAATCAAAAAAAAAAAACAAAAAAAAAAAAAAAAAACAACTAAACAAACAGACAAACACTTGCCATTGATCTGTTCACTTAGAATCAAGATGATAATGATCGGAGTCATTCGTATCACATTCATCGTAAAGAATCTTTGCATCAATGATGAGTGATTGATGTCGATCATTTTTTTTTTTTCGATTTGGATTCGATTGAGAAACGAAACGAATTTTTTTCGTTTCGAATTGTTTCGCAAAAAAAAAGGATTCAAAAATTCACTATGTCTACTATGAGAGATATGAACAAATACGAATATTCTATTCTATTCTAAATTCAGTGGAGAGAAATTTTTTCAAAACGACAACCAAGCAAAAAAAATAGCGAGCGATAATAATCTTTTTGAATCTGGAAATTCTGAAACTAAACAGATCGCTGCTTAGATTCGTTTTGATTTGATTTCGTTTGTCGATGGAAGAGAGAAATTAGATCCAAAAAATCAAAATGAAAGAGAAACGTTTTTTCGTTTTTTTGAGGTGCGATCAAGATATCATTCGATATCCATAACGAAAGAAAAAAAAACCATCGAAATCTTAATCTTGCTTCTTAAGAAGCAATCGTTAGTTTTGTTGTTCGGTCAAATCAAACATACTAACAGACTAACAGAGTAACAGATCAACAACAATAACTAATAGACAAGAATGCTTCAACAACGATAACGAACACAATGATCTGGTCATTTCATCTCATTTAATAACTGAAAAAAAAATGATAATTGGTCACCCAACGAAAAGAAAGAAAAAAAAACAATACAGCTAACATCAGAGAGAGAGAGAGAGAGAGAGAGAGAGAGAGAGAGAGAGAGAGAGAGAGAGAGAGAGAGAGAGAGATGTTCAACAATGGGACATTATTTGATGAGGATAATTTCGAGTTCGCGTTCTCTCTCTCTCTCTCTCTCTCTCTCTCTCTCTCTCTCTCTCTCTCTCGCTCTCTCTATCTTTCCAGGTATTCGAATGACAAATAATAAAATAAAAAAAAACGAAAAAACGAAACAAAAGATTTAGCTAAAGAAGAAGAAGAGAATAGCCACAGGTTGTTGTTGTGGTTGTTGATGAAGAAGAACAAATTTAAAAAAAAAAAAAAAAAAAGATTTAGTGAAAAGAGATTTTTGACGTGCGATCGGAAACGAAACGTAACACAGATCAGTCAACCAAACCGAAATAAAACAAAAGAAAAAAAAAATCTAAAAAATTTAAAGAAGAAAAAAGAAAATCAAATTAGAGATTGAATGTTGCTACGATTGAAGAAATAATAGTAAAATTTTAGTAAATAGAAACAAAAAGAGAGAGAGAGACGGAAAAAAGAGAGGAAGTAATTGATAGTGAGAGTGAAGATAACCAAAAAAAAATATAAAAGACGAAGATGAAGATGAAGATGATTGTTAAAAGATGATCGTCGAGATGATGGACGATGATGATGTGGATGATCTTTCATCGTTTCATCTCCAATTGCAATAGCAAACTGATGGCGGCGATCTATGTGGTCAATGTGTATTTCTCAGATTTAGAAAACCGAAAAAAATTCTCTTCTATTTTTGAGCAAAAAAAAAAAAAAAAAAAAAAAAAAAATTAAAAAAAAAAAAAAAAAAAAAAAATAAAACAGACAGAAGATCACAACCACAAACCTACAATTGAAAATTTCAATGCAAAAAAAACAACAGAGAGAGAGAGAGGGGGGGGAAGAGGGAGATGATTATCCAAGTTATTCAAAAAAAAAAAAAAAAAGTTTGTTCTCAAAGAGAATTCCAAATTTCAATCGGCTTGTTATAGCTGGAACACTAAAAAAAAAAAAAAAAAAAAGAAAATTAGCAACAAAAATCAACACACAAAAGACTCACAAAAAGGAAAAGAAAAGAGAGAACAAAAAAAAATGACAAAGAAGAATCAAAAGATGAAACAAATAGACATCTTTAATCGACCGATGGCGACGATGATGACGATGTGATCATTTTTGATTTGATCTATTGTTCCAATTTCGATACTATTTCATAGCTATTCTCGTAACAAATTCTCATCCATTTATTCATTCATTTAATTCGATCCATCAATAAAGACCTATCTTTCTCTTCAAGATCAATTGATGTTGTGTTCGTATCGTTCGAAGATTATCATTGTATTTCGATACTGTATTTGATCGTCAAATCTTTCTCTCTCTCTCTCTCTCTCTCTCTTCTCTCTCTCTCTCTCTCCGATTTCAATCCATTCATTCAATCATCTATATCAATTTGAAGCTAATTTAATTTTCTTCCCCCCTTTTTTTTAAATCTTAAATCTAGACCTCCGAGTTTAGGAGATCAAAGATGAAAGATGAATCTTGTCATGTTATTTCTCTCTCTCTCTCTCTCTCTCTCTGGTCGATAATTATTCGGTTTATCTCTCTCTCTCTCTCTCTCTCTCTCCCATTTTCATTCGAGATCTATTGTTTTGAAATAAAAAAACAAAAAAAAAACATCAAAAAATTTGATGATGGAAAACAATGATGGTGATGATGACCGATGATGGTGATGATGGTCATTCGTTTTTCGTTTTTCGTTTTTCGTTTTTCGTTTCGTTTCGTTTCGTTTTTTGGTTTTTGTTCGTTCAATCTTACTATTTGAATTTTATTGATTTCTTTCATCCAAAATCTTTTATCTCTTTTTTTTTTTAATCGCTTAACTTCCGAGCTTTTTTTTTTTTTTTGTTAATGATTGTTGAGAATCATCTTCATCATCTTCATCATCTTCATCAACAACCTCTATCATCATCTTCTTTGTCTTAATTTTGGATCTCCATCCAAATGCTAATTATCTACATTCCCATTCACATCGAATGGTATTCGGTTGTTTCGGTGATATTCAAATTGAAAGATTCAAGAATTCATTCGACCGTTTCATCAATTTTTTTGTTTGTCTATTTGATTTGTTTGTTTTCTTTTTTCATTTTTGATTTTTCTTTTTTTTTTCTCATATCAATCTTTGAAGGAGAATAGAAAAAACCAAGATCTTTGTATTCGTTAATCTCGATGATGAATGAATGAATGAATGATTTTTTTTTTGATGAAGATTGGAGAATAAAAAGTTATAATTAATATATCATAAAAATTTTTTTTTGACAAATTTCCCCCCCCCTCTCTCTCTCTCTTTCTCTTCTCTGTAGTGATTTTTTTCAAAAATGTTCCAATGTTCTTTGTGTGGTCGAAATTTTTAATATTCTCAATCTTTCGCTACCTTTTCTTCTTCTTCTTCTTTTTCGTTTTCTGTTTTTTAGTTCACCGAATTCAAATCTTTAGCTATATAGAAACTTCGATGCTACGAAACAATTTTCTCACATTTCGATCAATACTTTTGATGCTTATAATTGATTTTTTCCTAAAATGGATTCCACTTCATTTCGTTCAATCGAATTGGATCGATTTTTTTGTTTCTCTTCCACAGAAAAAAAATTCCAATCAAATTGATTCATAATCAAATTGAATTGAATTAGAATATAAATTCTAATTTAATTTGAAATCTAGAATAGAATGAATGACAAATAATAATAATAATAATAATAATAAAATTAGATTAATTTTCTCAGCAGCACAAGGATAGTTTTCTCTTCATCATCAAATCTTTGCTTCGATATTTTAAATTTTAAATTTGAAAAAAAAAAATTATCGAGAAAAATTTTCATCAAAATATGTTGTACAAAATCTAGATAGGAATCGACGGAAAAGAAAAACAGTCAAAATTGGCAAGATTATCATCAAAACAGTCGGAATGATTGTATGCAACCAAAGAGAATAATTTTTTCTCGAATGATACACTTGGATCAATGATGGATCACCAGTTCTTCGTACACGTTCAGCGATCATTTTTGGATCGATTTTTTTTCTATTCCAAACTAAACCAAACCATGCACATAGATCGATGAAAAGTGTGGAGAAATTATAATCCATCGTCCAGCTTAATTCCGATGCGGAATAATCTTGTGGGAAAACATGATGATAATTATGATATCCTTCACCGATCGAGATGTACTCCACGAAGAGATTATCGCTTGGTCTCATACGACAATCGTATGGTTGTCTACCGTAGAGATGTGCAGCACTATTCACCAACCAGGTTGCATGCTTTCGATCGTTACAATTTCGATGATGATGACGACGATGATGATGATGATGATGGCGATGATGATGGCGGCGATGATGGCGATGATGATCATTCGTAATGAATTCCCAAGCAATAGCAATAGCAACAGAGAGAGAGAGAGAGAGAGAGAGAGAAAGACATGAGAAAAGAAGTCATTAAAGTTAGTCGAAGTTATTCAATCAAACAATGAAAAAAAAGGGGAAGGGGAGCTCATAAATTCTTCTCGATGATGATTAAATTGAAAAATCAAAATAGAAATAGGATTTCTTTCTCTGAGATCGACAACAACAATAGCCAATATCTTCTACACTGACCAATGTGAATGTGTAACGAGTCATCGTTGTGAGAAGAGCGATAAAGAAATCTTCGTTCCAACAAAACCAAGCCAATACTGTTGGAACAATGAATGTCATCAAGATTGATAAAGGTCTATAGAATTTTCTTTGAAATTGTATGACAATATCTTCTTCAAGATCTGACATTGAAATTGTTTGACCGAATTGACGAACATCGGGATGTTTGCGGCAGAGAAGCCAACCGATATGAGAGAAAAAGAATCCTCTACAAACATTATGAGGATCGGCATCGGTCTCAGAAAATTTATGATGAGTTCGATGATCGCGAGACCAAACATAGATATCATTTTGAAGTGATGAGCTATTCAATAGCATTAGAAAAATTCGAAGCCCCAACGATGCTTCATAGCTACGATGAGCCCAAAGTCTATGCGCTCCGCAAGTGATTCCAAGACCTTCAATTTTATATAAAAAAAAAAAAGTTTAAAATTTATAGGCAAAAAAAAAAATTCAATTTCAATTAAAAAAAAAAAAAAGTGATTTACCTAGAATGATGACCGAAAGATTATGCATCAAAAGTGTTGCATATTTAGCATAGAAAATCATCAAAAAGAGACCATAAATGGCGGCGAGATGTAAAGAAGTCATCAAAAAGACATTACGCCATACGATCTCCAATTGATATCTAGAAGATTTTCGATCACAATCATTTGCTAATTGATTCATTTCGATTCTTTCGAATTAGATTGCTTTTAATAGATTTGAAGAAGTAAGAAAAAAAAAATAAAATAAAATTCTAAGATATTTTTTAATCGAGATAGATTTTGAATGGAATGAAAAGAAAGAAAAAAAAAACACTCAATCAAAAATTATCAATGTATCAAGGGGAATGAATCGACTAGCGAGAAAATTTTCTAAGATTTGAAAAATTGACAACGATCAAAAAATATTGTTCTCGGGGAAAAAAAACTCGATATTTTTCTTTCTTCCAAAAGGATTTTTTTTTTTTTTTGATGATTTCGAGGAAAATTTTGACGTTTTCTCGCTCCGATCAATTTCGATAGCAAGCTGCTAGTAAAGCGGCACCCACCGAACTACCATTATCGACCGGAAAAATTTGACATTGCTGTTGTTGTTGTGGAACCATGGCCTTGAGAAAGCCATTGATTAGACGATCCATTTTGGGATGTTTTTTGTAGAGAGAGCCATCGCAACAAATTTTGATTGAAGGATATTTTGATGCATCAAAACGGTCAATGAATGCAGCTAGAACTAAAATTAGATAAATATTCAAAAATCGATTACATTGGGGAATGAAAAAAATTTTTTTTTCAATCAAATTACTTGATGAACAGATCAGAGCACATCGTATCGATATAATTTGACATAGATAAGCTATGATGTTTCGATCATCATCATCGATTTCTTGTTTTTGATAATCTAGACATTCAATGAGCATCGAATCGATCTCGGTGAATGATCGCTTCAGAGCGGTAGCATTAGAATTGGCGATAATTTCCGCATCGATCGAAGACATTCTAGCGGTCGGGATAGATTGTGGCCTTACCAGAAATGCGGTAAATTTACCATTCAATATCAATCGATTACGAACGAGATCTAAAATAGCCATACGAAATAGTTCTCCAAGAAATGCTCCACCAATCATTTTTTCTAATCTACAAACAGTGGCGAAAAATTATCTATTTAAAAAGTACAACGGTAAACGATAACGAGAGACATACGTATAGTTACCGGGAAGCAAAGACATTGCATCTAATTCGAAATCATAACAAGTTTTAAGATCATCAATTTGATGATTATCTCCGAAGAGAAAAACTTCACTGTTGATGATCATTTTTTCGGGCGCCAACGGTAAACCAAATTTTTCGCGAGGATTTTCAATCCGAAAATCAGCTGCCACATTCTCGACGTAGGCAACATTGCCACCGGAACCAAGAATCAGACTGATCTCGGTTTTTGGATCAAAATATTTGCCACATATCAATGTCGTAGTGGAATCATTAGCTAGAGCAACAATCTCAACAGGTAATTGCAACGAATCGATTGATTTTTGAAACAATTGAACAGGACATTTACCAATGCCATCGATTAGATTGGTGGCAATACTAAATTGCAAACATCGACCACTATTGATAGTCAATTGCTCGAAACAAAACGAGAACGAAAATCCTAAAGGTATTCTCGATGGCGAATCTTTCAAAATATTTTGATTTTTATCGTAGAAATTTTTCAAACATCCAGCTAAGTAATCGAAAAACTAAAGGAGCAAAATCCTTCAATTCTTTCCACTTTCAATCGAATTTCCGATCCGAACCTTTTCGCTAGTGCTCTGTCGAAACTCGACCGGAACATCGTAGTTATCGATGATAATCTTACGATCGCTTTCATCGGAATCTTTCAAATTCAAAAGAACAATACGTAGATTGGTTCCTCCAATATCTAGCCCAAGAAAGACTCCACTTTCTTGATTGTTGGGATATTTCGTCACCAATGTATT
Source organism: Sarcoptes scabiei (assembly GCA_020844145.1). Classification (NCBI taxonomy): domain Eukaryota; kingdom Metazoa; phylum Arthropoda; class Arachnida; order Sarcoptiformes; family Sarcoptidae; genus Sarcoptes; species Sarcoptes scabiei. The sequence continues at coordinate 5,093,518 of CP080488.1, forward strand.
AAACAGCGGTAAAAATTCCGAATTTTTAGATGAATCTTTATTACTCAAAACTGAATCGATTGCATTTATTATTCTCTTTTGGAGAGAATCAATTTTGGATTTTGGTATTCGAAAGACATCGATTAAATTTAAAACCTTTGCAACGAAAAATTAGATTTGAATTTCATTAATGAATTTAAATACTTTTTCTTTCAAAACAGAATCATTAAGATTCAATTTGGGATTAAAATATTCATCATTATCGTAATAAAACTCTCGATGATCTTCCATCCGTCTACTAAGCAATGAGAAGAAAGCAATCAATGAATCGAAATTCAAAAAAAAGGAAGGAAAAATACTAACCAATAAAGTCAATCGGTGATTATAAGCGAATAGGTTCGATAGGAACCGAAAAAAACGGGACCCAAAAGAGCGTATGTTTCCAATTTGGATTTTCAGATGGAACAAGTTTTTTTTATTTGTCTTGGATCGCCTAGAAAAAAAAATAAAAGCTAATAAAACTGGATCGATCTTATCGATTTTACCAACGAATCTCTCTTTCAAAATGAGGAAAACTCAAAGAAGAGAGAGGAGAACTTTGAGGAAGCAATGCAATTGATTGTTTTCTCTTGAGCAAACAAGAGCAACCAGAAACAAGCAAGGGGGCACATCTACAAAACACCCCTCGTCTTCAATTAGATGGATCAATTAGCTTTGTTTGATCTCTGCCAATAAGAGCGAGAGAGAGAGAGAGAGAGAGAGAGAGAAACAACAACAATCAAATACACTTCAAATTATCGGAGAAGAGAGAGAAAAAAAAAATATTAGATAGTAATAATTGCGAATAGGAAAAAAAAACAACATTAGAACGCAGCCACCAAACAATTCCAAGTGGGACCTTGAACTAAACACCAGAAAATAATAACTAGAAAAAAAAAGAAGAGAGAATATTGAAGAGAGAGAGAGAGAGAACGAAAAGAGTCTATGTTTTTTGTATTATTTGATTTGGTTCGATTCGGTTCGATTGATGATGTTCTTTTCTCTCTCTCTCTCTGAATTTTTGATCGCCTGATTGTTGAAATGATCAATGTTTGGATCCGAACAATTCGGCTCCGATTGTGTGTCATCAATGGATCAAGAACGAGAGCACAAAAAACAATCTAAGAGATAAAAAAAAAATCGAATCCAAAGTTCTTAGTTTGAATGAGTTAATTGCAATTTTTTTTTTCATTCGTTTGTGTTTAAAAATTATTACCATTGCATCAACAACAACCAACAAAAAAAATCATTAAATCAGTACGGATCGACAAAAGAAATGTGAAAGAGACCCACAGAGAGAGAGAGAGAGAGAGAGACCCAGAGAGAAATTGAAAAGTTTTTAGTTTCGTTTTGCTTCAAAAAAAAAAAAAAAAATTTCGAAACTAATCTTAGTTTGATTTTGGATGAATGGAAAAAAAACTATCACATCACACCATCATCATCAGACCACCCCCCGTCACAACCCTTTCAACAACAATGCTAACAACAACAACAACAACAACAACAACAATAATAATCGGAACCGATCTTAATCGATCGTTACGATTGATTTGTACACAAAATGCTACGATTTTAAAAGCTAACCCATAAAGGTAGGTTACATTCTATGACAATTAATTATTGTCTTGATTCGAAACAATTTGACAGAAAAAAAAGACAAAAAAAAAAAAAAAATAAAGTAAAATAAAATGAAACAGAAAATTTTTTCTAGATCGTAGCCTTTTGTTCGATCTTCTACTTCTCTTTGAAATATTTGTAGCGCGATTTTTTTTTTTTTTTGATTCGAAATTGAAAAGTTTTTTTCTCTTATCGATTTCGAAAAAAATGTAGCAATTTTGATTTCCGAGATCGATCGTTTTTGGTTTATGTGTTACACCAAGAATGAATGGATTCAATGGAACCGAATCCCTTTTTGGTTTCGATCCCAATGTTTCTTGAAAAAATTGAGATAAATTTTTTTTCCAATGTCCTTTATTGTTAATTGGTTACCATTTAGATGTTTCGATCTATCTTTCTCTTTCCGTTCACTCATCCCATCTCTGAAGAAAAAGACAACCAAAATCATAGCTTTTTGTATAATTCGAAACTTATTCCTCATTCTCGCAGACCAGATCATATCGAATCTATTTGTATTTTTTTTTTTTTTAATTTCGGATTTTTGTTTCTCTCTCTCTCTCTCTCTCTCTCTCTTTCTCATTCTCGATTTCAATGCGATTGAAATTGAAATTGAAAGATCGAACAAGATCGAATCATCAAATTTTTATATGAAACAATCGGAATCCTAGCTAGTGTTTCGATTGTTGGTGATTGTTCCAAATCGAACCGAAAAAAAAAAAAAAGATTTTTTTTTTTTTTACTTGAAACAAATTCCAATTTCAATCTTGTTTTTTTTTATTCTTTTGTTTGAGCTGTTTATGTTTCATTTTTGTTTTGTTTTTTTTTTTTTTTTTTGTTCTCTCGCTCCAATAAATTATTGATTTCAATCTTCAAAAGAAATGGAGAAATACACACACACACACAGAGAGAGAGAGAGAGAGAGAGAGAGAGAGAGAGAGAGAGAGAGCGATATCAGAAACAATTCGTTACGATTTCAATCATCGAAAGATTTCGATTGTTCCAAGTTTATAATCATCAAATCATCGCATTCCATTACGTTTCCAATTTCGTATCAATTTTGATCGCTTTCGGAAGCTTCTATTTGATAGAAAAAAGCAAAAAATAGCAAAAAAAAAAAAAAAAAAAAACGAAAGAAATCTAGCAATCAAAAACAACAACAACAACAATAACAATAACGAAAAAAAAAAAAAAAAAATTCTCTTCCCCTTCTTCTTTCCTCTTTGGAAATGTGACCATATAGAGTTTTTTTTTCTCTCACCCCCGCCGCCTCCACCATCCACATACCGAATACGATCCAAATGTTTCGATTCGATTTGATTTTGATTATTTGGTTTTGATTCAATGATCGATTCTGTGATCGATTGGATCGAGAAACGAATTGAAAAAGATTCTAGATTCTAGATTCTAGATTCTAGATTCTTTAACATAATATTTACACAGTATGGTCTACGAAATTATTCAACTTATTAGTCGAAATAATAATATCTTTTTCGCTAAGATTCCGTTGTCTAGGATTGAAAAAAATTTCATTCTAATCTAACAAAAAAAAAAAAAAAAACTCTTAGTTAAGATCTTTTTTTTTTTTCTTCATCCATAACAACTTTCCATTCTAGAATCTAGAATCTATTCTAGATTAGAATCTAGAGACTCTAGAGAGATACAATGAAATTGAAATTAATTTTTAATTTCAATATCAAAATTGATTCAAGATTGATTGTTGGCCAACGATTGTTAGAAATTTTCAAAGTAAAAATTTAATAATTTATTATAAATCGTAAGAAGAAATTGGAAACAATCAGACAAGATCGTTGATGATTAACATCGAGACAATGATCTTTTTCTCTCTCCCACTCTCTCACTCTCTTCAACATTCGTATTCGAGTGATGGGTGTGCTGGGTGTGACAAATTTTAATCCGAATTTTGATCGATTCGATTCGATTCTATTTTCGGAAAAGATTTTGAAAATTTTCTTTCTGCATTTTTTTTTTTTTTAGTTTTTTTCAGTTCTTTTTTTTTTTTTTTTTTTGAAAATTTAAAACTTTTAGTTTAAATTTGATCTCTATTGTTTGAAACATCCAAGGAGAGAGAGAGAGAGAGAAAGAAAGAAAAAAATAAATCAGTCCAAAAGTTTTTTTCTTAGTTCGTTTTGGTGTTTTGTTTTTATTGATTCTTATCTCACTCTCTCTCTCTCACTCTCTCTCTCTCTCTCTTCGTTGGTCTCTAGGATAGTATGCGGAATTGAGACCAGATTATAATCAGATGGTGAGAATCACTTAATTATCTGATCATCACCACACATCCACAACAATCACCAGCACCGATAATAAATCTCTAAATTGTTCTAATAATTTTGCAACAAAATAATATTCCTTCTCTATCTTGAGGTTTTTATATGGATGAAATTCTTTCAACCAGAACCAGAATGTTATCTCAATTGGCTAACCGAAAAAAAAAAAATAAAAAAAAATCTATTTCTAAAAATGTCTCTATGGCCAATCTCTAGCTTCTTCTTAGCGTAACATATTTTGATTCAATTCGTCTGCATTCTCGATTGTGAACTTTTTTGAGGGCGTTTCTCTAGGCCTCAATTCAAACTTTTTTGTTGAACCTAATATTCCCTATTAAAGAATCTATAATGGATTCGAGAATTTTTTTTTGTCGAAAACAATCTCTCTCTCTCTCTTTCTCTTCCTCGTCCTCTAGAATAATTTTCAACGCCGAATAAAATCCTCAAAACTTTATACGATTGATTTACATTTTAGAAAATCAGATCTTTTCATCGTCATAGATAGATAGGTAGTTCGTATATGATTTATTTCATTCGAAACAACATCGATTGGGCGGTGATAGAATCTGATTCGAGCGAATATCTTAAGTATCTGATTGAAATAAATCTAACTTTGATGCTATGATGGTGATGGTGGCGGTGAAGGAGGGCTCATCTATTTTAGATTAGATTCCCTTGGAATCCCATCCAGTTCGAATCAAACAAAAATTGAAGACTAAATATTGTTTCGCATCGCATATAACACGAAAAAACCATTCACTTAGCATCGATTGTAATTCTATCTGTAATTCTAGATCAATTAGATCTATTCAAACAATCTAGATTCAATGAAGATTTAACTTCGAAATTGTAGCCGAAATCAAAGTTTTTTTTTTTTTAGCCTTGGATTAATCTCAAAACTAGCCAAGTAGCTAAGGTTTGCAAACAAATCCACGATCCAATCTTTCGAAAGCTGCTCTTTTTTTCTTTTTTTTTTTTTTGCTTCAAATTCTTTCAAACTAATCTTTGTGAATTCCATCTAGACCTAAGCGTTTTTTGGTTTCGAATCGAATCGAACGTTTTCGATTTGATATTTTGATTAAATTTTTTTTTTTCGATAAACTCATCCAAACATTAATGATTAATCTGGTGATGTAATCTAAGATTAAGATGTAGATTATAAATGGGTGTGTGGGTGTGATTGATCTTATCACAATGTCACAATGTGTTCATCCATAATCAAAATTTTCTCTTTAATAATTTTTGTTGCCATTGTTTTTTTTTTATTTATTAATTAATTTCGTCACACCACATCATATGCGAAACTCTTTTCACAAATCGCAAAAATAATATCCTAAGAATCTAGGTCCTAACTTCTCTCTCTCTCTCTCTCTCTCTCCTCTCTTCGTTCTTAGGATTACGATCGTAATTCCATCGAATTTCTATTGAATTTCATCACACACATACAATCTCTCATTCATTGAGATTGGTAACCGTTGAGATACAACAAAAAAAAAAAATCTGTTTCCAAATTTACCCAAAAGAGATGTTTCGGGAATGATCGAAATCATTCCCGAATTGTATACTTTATATTATTCGTTTAGTATATAGCGTTCGATCAAAATATTTTCTCTGATCTATTTTTTGTTATTTTATTTTTTTTTTTTTTTTTGGTGGGGGAGGTTATTGTATTTGTTTTTTTTGTGATTTTTTTTTCGCTTTTGATAATGGAAATTAACACAACATCTTCTCTGGCAACAGACTGATTTTCTCTCTCTCTCTTGGAGAGTGTGTGTGACAAGCTAAGCTCACAGATCAGATAGGGAAGGGAAACAAAATCATTCTTCTAGGCTCTATTTATTGATAAAATTGCAGTTATTGGAACATTGAAATGAAAAGTGTCGAAGACAGAAAGAGAGAGAGAGAGAGAGAGAGAGAGAGAGAGAGAGAGAGACCTTAGAAGTGAGCCATATAACAATTCTCGGCTATATCATCAATACTACATCTACAAAATCCGATACAAAATGCTGCTGAGAGAGAGAGAGAGAGAGAGTGAGACCAGAGAGAAAGTAACATTGAGAGAATCGGAATAATAATAATAATAATAATAATGCGAATTTTTATTTCAATTCCTAGAAGTGAGAATCTAGGCTCTTCCTTCTCTTTGCTTGCTTCCTTCCTCTTTCTCTCTCTCTCTCTTTCTTTCTTTCTTTCTCTGGTGTTTGAGATCGGAATTGAAACCAGATTGCGTCAGCTCTATGAAAAGCTATAATCAAGAGAAAAGAAAAGAACAGAGAAGACCTAGAAGATGAGATCGAAGAAACAATCTAGAAAAATTGAATAGCACAATCTTTTTAGCTTGTTTTTTTCTTTATCTTTTCTTTTGTCGTCGATTTTGGAGCAAACATTTTGCTAGGTCTGATCCGGACCTAGCTTTCTTCCTCTCTCTCTCTCTCTCTCTCTCTCTGTGCCCATTATTGTGTGATTATTATTCTACTGTTTCAAAGTGCTCGATAGGATGTTGCATTGGTGAATGTAATCATTTTCACTTTCCATCACTCTCTCTCTCTCTCTCTCTCTCTCTTTTGGTATCTTTTTTTTTTTGCGTTTAATCTTTAATCTTCTCAATATATAACTATTATTATTATTATTGTTTTTTTTTCTTCGCTCTCGTTTTTCTATCGTTTCTCTCTCTCTCTCTCTCTCTCTCTTTCTTTTTTCTCGCTGTTCAATATTGGAATCCGAAACAAAAACTTTAGTTTTCTATTCCGATTTCGGGAGCTCAAGAATATCATCTTGGATTCTCGATGTGAAGTAAGTTCTGTAACAGCCACAGAGAGAAAGAGAGTGAGTGAGTGAGTGAGAGAGAGAGAGAGAGAGAGAGAGAGAGAGAGAGAGAGAGAGAGAGAGAGAGAGACCTAGGATTAGATCTAGAGAGATGAAATAATAACAACAATATTGATGAAAATGAGCTTCGAATTTTGATTTTTTTTATTATTAATCGAAATCGATAAATATTATAGATATTCGAACACCAACACCACCACCATTATCATCACCACCACAACCTCTACCGATGACATATGCGAAAGAATCCGCATCCAAAAAAAAAAATAAAAAAATAGAAGATTATTGGTAAACTTTTTTTTTTTTGGTCCCATCTCTCTCTCTCTCTCTCGCTCTATCCAATTGTATTCTTTGTTTTCATTTCATTGCATTCCATTTTTTGTTTGCCGGAATCAAATTTTCGATTGTCATCGAGAGCGATTTTTTTCTCCTCACTAACTAGTGTTGTAAATTTGAACATCTTTATTTCAATCACCATCATCATCATTTTCTTTTCCGTCTCTTGTATCATTGATTCATTCATTATTACTATTATTATTATTATTGTTGTTGTTGTTCTTCTTCTTCTCTGGACTGTTTTGTTATGATTTTTATTGTTATCGGGCTCGGTTTGTTTAAGATTGTTTCTCGTTCTTCGATCTCTTCCTCTCTTCTAGCTTTTCTATTCAATTATTTATTAGGCAATAGTAATCTTTTCTTCTATTGTTTTGATTTTGTTTTGTCTCTCTCTCTCTCTCTCGCTCTTCAAATTCATTATCTAGTCTCATTAGATTCTAGAGTTGTTGTTGTTGTTTTTTTTTTTTTTTTTTTGAAGAGATCATTGTTACTTTTGGTCTGATATCGTACTGTTTATTTCGGATGATATCAGACGTTTATTTCTTTACAATCTTCTTCGAAAATCATAGAAATCTTATTGAAGAATAATTGAATGGATTTTGAAATCATTCTGTAGGTGTTGAATCGATTTCTATGTGATCAAGATTGGTTTGCCCCAATCAACACCTTACCAAAACTTCACACTCAGCCTCAGAGATTAGTCAACATTTTCCATGTCAAATTTCAAAATTTCTTCTCGAATTTCTGCTCCCAAAAAATGATTTCAAAGTACCAGATTTAACATCGTTGCTTTCAAAGCTTTCAAAGTGTTTCGATTCAGAAGTGAATCTTAAGACATCAGATTCGAATGATAGTTTTCGAATTCGGATGAAATTTTTGAGAAAAACTAGATGTGGAAAAAAAAGAGAATTCATTCGAATTCGAAAAAAACAAAAATTAATAAATTCGAATTTTTTTTTCTCTCTCTCTCTCTCTCTCTCTCTCTCACTCTCCCCATCGTTAGTGGGCCAAAAATTCGATCCTCGAGCAGAGGAGTCGATAGGTGTACGTAGATATCATAACAAAATATCGAGTTTGCAACGAAAATTTTGTTTATTACCCGAATGTCGGATGAAAGAAAAAAAATCGATTATTGAAAAAAATTATTCGATTATCAAAAATAAATGAATCAAACATTATTGGAAACCGAATTGATTTCGTTTTATTTTCACCATATTTTTTCAATTGCTAGTATTCTCACCTATCAAGTAAGCTCTTTGATCTTATGAAATTTTTAATCTTTATCTCTTTGTTTCCAATAGAATCTTCAATAGAATCAATCAAAAGAAGATTTGATTGATTTCTCTTTCAATCCATCATATCATCATTGTTTTCCATCATTCATCGTTCTGGATTCTCGTAGACTTTGAATTTGCAAGAAAAATCTAAACAAAACAGTTTAACTTAGATATCATCATTGATTTCAAAAATCAAAATTTTTCAATCTGAATCCTTGAGTTGTAATTTCTTACAAAGATCGATTAAGCCATGGAAAATATAATTTCGAGTGTACAATTCTAGTAGAATTTCACCAAAATCAATGAAAAACAATGCCATTATCTCGATCATTGACTCAGCCTCAAGGGACCATAGAATATGTGGTCGCAGCTAATGACACGATCGCGTCCGTCGCTGCTCGTTTCAACACGACTCCATCTGAATTAGCTCGTATCAATAAAAATTCTGGACATTTTATTTTTCCTGGACAGGTAAGCGTAATTTTTCTAAAGACTGATTTTGATAATTTACAATGTCTTGAAACAGATCCTATTTGTGCCAAAATCTAGCCACTTACAAAGTCATTCGGCAGAAGACTTCCATGAAAGCATCGAGAATAAAAATAAACTAAAGAGTCACCAAAAGATCACTGGACATTCAGATGTACCCCCTAACACTCCAAGTGATGCATCGTTGTCTATGCCATCCTCACGTAAGATTGTTGGCTATTCAGGCCCTGTTGTTGCAGTAGCGTCACTCCCAACTTCACAAGAAAAATTACCATGTGATAACAATAGTGAAATCGCTGTCAGCGATGACGGAGATAATTTGAGTCCTCTTCCAGGACACGTCAAACGTGTTACTGCTGTAAAATCGGAAGGAAATTCTCAACAATCTTCCCCATCATCACATCCTCTTTTAAGTCATACGATTTCGGAGCCTTTTGGTCCAACAACACCAGTTTTTGGGGCTGCCAAAGACCTTCAAAACCTTATGATAATGGCAAACAAATCAGAAGATCAACATCAATTAGCACCGATCACTAATCCAACGACAACGAATCCTTCTTCCACAACTGGACTGATTGATCCTGCCGATCGTGAATGTTTGGAACGATTTTTGAAAATTAATGTTCGCTATATCACCGATGGGCAAGGTGTCGTCAGTGGTGTACTGTTGGTGACACCCAACGCATTAATGTTCGATGCTAATGTATCTGATCCATTAGTGATGGAACACGGTTCTGAAATCTATAATGTGACTGTACCTATAGAGTTGGTTTTAAAGACTGCATTATATTCCGATATTGCTCATATGAGAGTCAAGCATATGCCTGATGCACAACAATCGATGCCAAGGCCATCAGTATATTACGCTTCTGATGATGATAATACTGGTATTGTCGAAGAAAATATTAAAAACGTCTATGCCAAAAAGAATAGCATTGTCGATGCAATCAATATTTTTGCAAATGAGAATAAAAAAATCAATGAAAATGATTCTAATGCCACAGAATTATCGTCTATTGAAATAAATGATTCAAAATTTCCTGATAATAAATCGGAAACTGATAAACAATCATCGCCTAAACTTGAATCTCATGAAATTAAAAAATGTTGTGATGAAAGTGACAATCAACCAAACAATATACTGTCAAGAAATCTGAAAACGCAATCGGAATCTGAACACTCATCGAGTCCTATTGATTCATCTCCGATGAACTTATATGATCAAGCTTCGACTGAAGTGCATGTGGATGATGGAGACGTGATCGATGCCCTAGACGATGAAAATCTAACAAGTAGGCAAAAATCAGATGATAAAAAAATTGCGAGTATAGACGATGACCAAGCGACATCAATCGATCAAAGTTTGGACCTTGTAACATCTTTAGATGATGGCGAATTAAACTCGTTCGCAACACCACCGTCAAGTGCAATCGAACATCAAAACCTTATGAAAAAACCATCTCGTCCGATGAACAAAGTTTTATTGTCCGAGAGACATTCGGCACCGCTTAAAGTTGATTCAAATGACAAAAATCTTGATAAGATCGTTGAAAGTGCTCAGAGTAAAGACGAACACAAACCTCTTCAAAGTGCTGCGTCAGCAGAAGAGACTTGCTCTGATTCGGTCGCAATAAGACAAAGACTTTCGGCTGCTGGAGAAAATCGTCGCGGACAAATGTTGAAACGCCTGTCTAATCCGGTAGATACCATTGGAAATCTCACAAAATCAAGCATAAGTTCTGGCATAAATGCTACAAAATCTGGTTTCAATGCAACCAAAACAGGGATCAGTAAAGGACTAAATGCTACACAATCTGGTATTACCACTGGCTATCAGGCGACCAAAACTGGTCTTACTACTGGTCTTAGTGTCACTAAAACAGGATTCAATAAGGTCCTGGCGACGCCTAAAAATTTGATGGACTTCTCTAGCGGTCTGGTCCGAGATGCCAAAGAAGTTCTGCAACCAGCGGGATCGAAAAACAGTAGCATCACCGAGACCGATGGAATCGAAATCGAGAATGCAAATGTTGCTCAGCATTCTGATCATCGCAGCCATCATCATCATCATCATCATCATCATAGTCACGTTAATGATGAGAGCAGTGATGATCTCAATCATTCTCATAACCATAGTCATCATCATCACCACCACCATCATAATCATCACCATCATCATCATCACCACCATCACCATCACAAGGATTCTCAATCGAAAAGTTCCGAAATCGATCAATCTGAAACATCACCAACTACCGGCAAAATGAAATCGCCAATGCTAGGATATTGTAACATGGTTAACACCAAGATTGAAGCTTTCGAAAACTTTGACAGTATTTATATCGATGATCAATTTTTTTCTATCAAATTAATTCTATTTAATTTTTAGAATTGATTCCCAGACCTGCTAGGATCAGCAAAGACAATCCATTATACCTATGCATCCGGATGGGTCAATTCAAGAAAGATGATCCGAGGCGAAATCAAAAAATTTCTTCAAGCTACTCATATGGAAAAAATCGATACGAACGTGAATATTGGTTCAGTATTCCAAAAGAAAAAGCAAAAATACTGTATCATTTTTTCAAGAAATGGGCTCCAGAAATCTATGGTGATGTAGACGATATAAGAGGTTGTGAAGTACGTGGCTTAGAGCCATTAAGTTTGGAAGATTACGAAATATATGCTGATGATTCCGATGGGCAAAATGTAGAGCCTTCGGGGACCGAATCGAACGATGGAAATAATCCAACAAATAGATCAAGATGGTCTTATTTGAGAATTTCGAGCCAAGAAAAAACTGGAAGCTCATCAACGTCCCCTAATCATGAAAATGATGCAACAAAAAATCGACAAAAATTTTGGCGTCGAAGCCCTCTACACTTTCTTAAGCTTGTCGAAGATCATTTTTCAACTGATGGTTTATCTACCGAATGGAATGTAAGATGAAAATTTAAAGCATGCCTATCATTCCTTTATCTCCAAATTTTATTTTTTTTCAAAAAGGTCTCCAACTCATCTGAAGAACATAGTTTTTCTGATAGATTCCTAGATATTCCCTCAGAGCCGATTCTTCCAGATTTAATCGGTCGCTCTGAGTTATTAAATGTTGAAATCATTCAAAACGTGAGCAATACACTTTAATTATTGAGTTAATTATTTAATTAATAGAGTCTATTCTAATGATAAATTTTCCATCATATAATTTCAAATGAAAAGCTTTCCAAACATCTTCCAGCACGTGCTGAAGGTTATGCTTGGACTTTGATATATTCAACGTCTGAGCATGGGTTCAGTTTGAACACTCTCTATCGAGATATGAAGGATTTTGATTCACCAAACTTATTAATTATTGAGGATACCAAAGGAGCGGTAAGTTTTGAATTCAAATCATTAAGTCTTTGCATCAAATTTGATTCTTCTAATTTTTTTCAGAAATTCGGAGCGCTTCTTTCACATTCTTTGAAAATCAGTGATCATTTTTATGGTACTGGTGAAACATTCCTGTTTACTTTCTATCCGAATTTCGAATGTTTTCCTTGGACAGGAGAAAACATTTTTTTCATCAAAGGCAATCTCGATAGTATTGCTGTAGGAGCTGGAGAGTAAGATTTGCCATAGCAAATTATAGGAAAATATTAATTGATTAAATTTATTGTTCTCCTAACAGAGGAAATTTCGGCCTTTGGCTTGATGGCGATCTTTATCACGGAAGTTCTCATCCTTGTAAAACGTTCGGAAATAAAACTTTATCTTCTGAAGAGGATTTTGTTGTCAAATCGATCGAATGCTGGGGTTTCGTTTGAACGAATCGACAGAATTTAATGTTATATGAATATTTGCTTTCGAGTTCGTAATTAGTTTTCACTTGGTGATCAAATTCTTAATCGCATATAAATGTTGTCCTACCGACCATCTAATGTCCTAAGAACGATGTGATAAGAAGAAATTGTCGGTCAAAGACTTGAGTCTAAATGTCTATTTAAAAATTTATATTTTTAACTGTTTCTTCCCATTTTCGTTGGTGATTATTCCAGAATTCATCATATTCAAGAAAGTTTTCAAATAATTATGAAATTATTTGAATGTCAGTCTCATTTTAACCTTGGACAAACCTTTATTTGTAACCGCCAATATCATAGAAATCAAATGTCACCAGATGGTTTCTAGCTAACCAAATGGAATAATTTTTTTGCCTAATTCTCTAGTGATGAGATTTCCATTGTCATTCATTCATTAATTCAGCGATAAATCGAACACTTAGAAAAAGAATGATTGAATCTCGAAAACGAACAGATAATGTTTCCACACACCTCAACACAATATGGACTGAATCTTCGAAAGAATTGATTTTTCTAATTTTTTTTCCCATTTTATATTCTATCTCTTGTTGATATAACATTACCTTTTGTTATCACCTCATTATCATTGTTGATTATTACTTATTATTCTAATGGCAATCATCAGAATTTTTGTATGGATTTTGATGATACCAAAATCATTTAGTGATTGATTACATCATTGCGATAATCAAGAGAAAGAGAAGCCCTTTAGTCTTCTAAATTCATTCACCGATTTATATTGTTCTTGTAAAACGTTAATTGTTTCCAAATTTATTGATTTATTGATTGATTTTGATTTAGTCCAAATCAATATTATCGCATTCCTCATCATTTAACAATCATCCAATTGATCATCGAGCTCAACACTAAAAAAAATCCGCAAACAAGACTCGAAGACAATCATCCTCGCTGCATCGTTGCAAAATTCAATCATTGAGAGAATATTGGAAGCTCTAATTCGAATCTATTAAGTTCTACTTTTTTAAAGATGAAAATAATCTCCTCGTTTCTTTTTCACTTTATAACAGCATTATATTTGTTGAAACAAAAAAAAAAAACTAAACAAAGTTTTATCCATGCGACCAAAAAAAAAAAAAAACCAAGAGATACGAATAAAAAAAAAGCAATCTTTAGTTTGAATGTTAAGCATTGGCATTCGGAATTAATCTTAGGTTTTTTTTGATTCTAATTAGAATAGACCTGGTGTTTGGTTGATATTCGGATAGGAATCTGGATTTCATCTTCTTCTACTCCCTCTTAGAGTCTAAAAGATAGTTCTAGATAATTTCGATATTATTACTCTCCAATCACTAGGTTCGATTGAAAAATTGAAATTTTTTTCAACTGTTTTGGCCCTAGCTAGCGAATCTAACATAACTACTTCTAACATTGATGTGATTTGATATGATACGATACAGACAATCGAGATCGAATCGAAATCAAAGTCAAACTAAAAAAATGAATTTCAATTGAAAAAAAAAAACAAAATGAAATTTGAGATTCGAATTGGGTTTTTGTTTTTGGGAAAATTTTAAAATCTTCTTCACAAAAAAAAAAAAAAAATAGATTGCATTTTCGGAGACTGTAACATCCGTATCAATGATTTCATTCTATTGAAATGGTTATCTTTCAATCGATAGGCGACATTGTACGATCTAGTTTTTTTTTCCATCGAATCATCTCGGATTACTTCTCTATAGCTCTCTAATCATTTTTTTTGGAACGTAACGCAACGGTACAGACGGAAGAAAAAAGAAAAAAAAACAACACAAAAACAAAATCATATTTCGTAATCCTCGAAACGATCAGTTTGAGTATGGATCAACGTAATCGTCCAATTTAGAAGCTAGTTGCAAGAAACGCAAAAACGAAATAATAATCATTTCGTTTCTCTTTTCAGAACATTCTCAAATCAAATCCAGATAGGATTCAAATAGATTTTCAATAACAGAATGCTTCTGTTTCTGGATCCCTTTGGATTACTTTGCTAAGCTTTGCTTTCTGGATCGTTTCGGATCCAAAACGAGATCATTGTGTTGCTGATCGAAAGTGTAAGGTAAGAAGATTTTGGAACGATTTTGTCGAAGCAAATAAAAAACCTTCTATTCTACCTTCTTCATATCTATTTAGATCTGTTGAGTGAAGCGAATTTCTAGGCCCATATTTTTTTTCTCGTTATAAAATCGTAGTAGAGAAAATTATTCAAAAATTGAGATTTGCATCGCAAAAAGGAGATTCGATACTGAAATTTCGCGAAACTGGGGATCGGGCCGTTGAAAAGATGGATCTAGTTCTACAGCCTAAGGTATCTAGCATTATTCGTAAGCTTACCTTTTGGCTTCCAGAGGATCTAAAATTCATTCAAAAATTAATTAATCAATCAATCAATCATTTCGATTATGAGAGAGAAATGAATAAATCTAAACTAAACTAAAACAAAAGTTTTCTATTTCTTCAAGAATCGTCCATTCAAACTTCCAATTATCGCTTTGAATCTCTTTGAAAGAATCTAAAATTTTTTCGCTTCTAGATTCTTTTTTTTTTTTTATCAATGAAAACTTCAACTCTAGATTCCATCAGGCTAGATTGTGTGCACTGCCTTTCTCTCTCTTTCTCATCAAGAGCAATCATTATGGTTATTAATTACTGTCGAGAGAGAGAGAGAGAGAGAGAGAGAGAGAGAGAGAGAGAGAGAGAGAGAGAGAGAGAGAGAGAGAGAGAGAATCACGATTATGATTTAATCATTTCGAAGATGTGTTTGGAATTCATTGATAGAATCACAATCAAATTCTCTCTTTTCTCTATATTTGTTGTCTAGAACCTAGACATTGAAAAAAACGAGAGAGAGAGAGAGAGAGAGAGAGGAAGCTGAAATAAATTTTATTTTTTTGATCACCACCATCATCACCAATCATCTTCTATTGCTGTCCAATTATTTGATTGTATCACAATGATTTATATTTTTTTGAACAAAAAAAAAAAAATAAATAAATAAAATAAAAATAAATTCACTCCTCTTTTCTTTTCCCTTTTCAATTGTTTTGATATCGTTCTTCTTCATCTCTTCATTTAGTGCGATAGAGCGAATGATTTCTTCTCTCTCGAAAGAGTAGAAAAAGGAAACGGAAAATTAAAAGAGAGATATTGATTTCTTGTCACGTTTTAGTCTTGTTGTAAAAACTTAGCCTTTTGCTTTCTCTCTCTCTCTCTCTCTCTCTCTCTCTCTCTCTCCTTCTTGTTTAGCTTTAATTCTTTTTTAATAGTGAAATTGAAATATAATCTAGTTGATTATATTTTCGAATATAAGAATACTGTTCCTATCGCGTCTCATTTCTAGTCTATTCTCTTTCCAGGGCTTAAGATGAATCGCTTTGGGTAGTGAACACTTGAAAGGCGATTCGATTTAGATTCGAAAAAAGAAAAGCGTCGGGTTAATTAATGAAATTGACAATAATTATTCTAATCAATAATTAGCTGCTTAGATAATCACCAAACGGTTTGGTTTGTTTTTGTTTTCTTCTTCTCTTCGTTAGAACGAAAGATATGGGAAATTTCGATCGAGAAGATAAATCGTTTCTCTTTTTCTTCTCTTTTGTATTGTTGTCGATCTTCGATCGGTAGTACATTTAAAGCGTAGACAAAAATTATAATAATTATTTGTTTATCTAAATTGCAAGCAAAGAGAGAGAGAAAGAGAGAGAAAGAAACTAATCGAATACCTAAACCTAGGATCTTTAGATTTTTGTTTTGAATCGATTTCAATAAGAATTGCTATTACTAATTTCGTAGTGATTTGGTCCCAACGAACATCAACATCGTTCAAGTATCGTTCAAGACAATTATTTGTATTGTCTTCTCCAAAAAAAAAAAAAAACAATTAAAAATTTCGATCTCTCATCGAAGATACTATCATCTAGATTGTTTTGACCCTTTCTAACTGTCTCTAAACGATTGTTACTATCGTTGATCGTAGCTTAGTACTGATATATTAATTTATATTATGTTTCAATACTAGTATTCTTTTCGAAAGTTCGAGTGTTTTTGAAAAGGAAATTATTTTGTAATAGCAATTTTTTTTTCTTTTCTTTGCACTGATTATGATTGATGATCATCTAGATGATCCAAATGAATTGTAGGAAATGAAAATTGTATGGTAGCTTTTATTGTTTTAATTTCTTCTTCTCTTACAGTCTCTCTCTCTCTCTCTCTCTCTCTCTCTCTCTCTCTCTCTCTCTCTCTCTCTCTCTCTCTCTCTCTCTCTCTCTGATCAGAGGAGTTATGCTAGGCTCTAGATATATGAAATTTGGAACTCCTACAGTGAATTAATTTCACCTCAAAGTGGTTTCCTAAATGAAAGTTGCAGAGTTTTTTTTATTTTTCAAACTCTAAACACCAGGAATGAATTACAATCAAGGCAGAGAGAGAGAGAGAGAGAGAGAGAGAGAGAGAGAGAGAGATAGAGAGAGAGAGAGAGAATGGATCCGTTTTAGTCTGAGATGAGATTTCTTCTCAATTCTCTTCTAAGAGCAGAATAGTGGCATGATTGAAATGGAATGAAAAAGTACGAAATTACGCAAAAAATAAAAAAAAAATCTTTAATTCTTTCTACTTATTGAAGAAATTGATCGAATTTCGAAACGATAAATGCATCAAAATTGATGATGTTCTCCACAGATGGATTATTCGCAATTGACAATCTACGATTGTCAACCCATCTTAAACTTCGACATAAATCTCACGAAACGATTCAAAGGTGTTCCATACTCTTCTTTTTTTTTTTTTTTTGGATCCTTCTTTTGAATCAGCAAAAGCTATCGCGCGATAGGATCTAGGATAGGCAAAAAAAAAATTTCGAAACCAGATTTTTTAATCAGAAATTGAAGAGAGAGAGAGTGAGAGAGAGAGAAGCAAAATGAAAAAGTTTTCACAAAATTTGATTCGATTTGATTCGATCGATGAGAAGATAATCAAAACTAGATCACAATTAGTTTCGTTTCGCTCTAGGTTTCGCTTGAAATCTTCTCTTCCTTTTGGGGCTATATGTTGATCGTTCGAAATTCCAAAAAAATTCCAATTGGCATTGACACCAATTCATCATTCGATTGATTGTCATCATCGAACAGATCGAACCACAGAACATCGTTATCTTCGGAGAACGATGAAGTTTGTTCACCGACGCCCTAATCACCTTATTCGATCGATAATCGATTAAACAGATCTGTCGACAAGGACAGAGAAGGGGAAAAAGTGGGACCGAGATAAAAATCAAAAAGAAAAAAAATAAATGCCGTAAAAAAAAGATCGAATTAACACCCTTTCGTTGATTTTGGCTTGGTTAGATTTCGGTGCTAGTGAGAGAGAGAGAGAGAATGGCGTCGAATTAGAATTGAAAGAAACAAATTCTTTTTCCTAGGTTCCAAACCAAAGATCAGAGCGATTCTTCATATTGAATCTAAACAGAGTGAACCAAATTACAATTTTCCTATCTGATAAGCTTCATTCCAAATCGGTTATTTTAAATTTCCATATCTTCTCTCTATCTTCATTAATTTCTCTAGTGAAACTAATTTATTCATAGAAAATAAAGAGAGAGAGAGAGAGAGAGGGACAGGGAGAAGGAGAGAAAAAAATCCATACTCTCCTCTAAACGTATTTGTTTTTTTGTTTGCTTTTCATTCTCTAAACACTTGAATAAAACAAACAAGAATTTTTTTTTTTGGAATTTTTGTTAGCGACAAGGACACAGAGAGAGAGAGAGAGAGGGCGAGAGAAGGAGAGAAAACAAATCAAACAAAATTCCAAGTGATTTCTTTTTGGCGTTTGCTAAGCGTTTTGGTTCGGGAAGGGAGGGGTGAGAATCGGGGACAAAAGCAAGCAAAATTGTCCCAAAGATCTCTCTCTCTCTCTCTCTCTCTCTCTCTCTCTCTCTCTCTCTCATTGGGCATTTTGCAATTTAAATTTTTTTTTCATAAAATTTTAACAGAAAAAGACCAAAGACTATGCCTATTATTTGCTTTTTTTTCGTTTTCTCTCTCTCTCTCTCTCTTTCTCATCGGATCTAATCCTTTAATTTGAAAGTAGAAAGGAAAATTGAAGTAGAAACGCACCCACAACAAACCAAAAAGTTGTCGTTTGAGCGAAGCAACCGATTGGATGAGAATTTCCGATGATTGACCATCAATACGTTTGGCCTATTGGTAACGAACCAATCGAAATCTAATGGATCGATTGGAAATTTGTGGGGTCAGATTTTTTTTGTTTTGGTTGGAGCCCGGAATCGAACATAAACTAGGCGAGAAAAATAGCAATCTTATTTGTTCTCTCTCTCTCTCTCTCTCTCTCTCTCTCTCTCTCTCTCTCTCTCTCTCTCTCTCTCTCTCTCTCTCTCTTTCTGTCTCTATGAAAATGAAAATTCTCCAATATTAAAGACAATCAATCATCTAGCTCGTAAGATTTTGATTGAAATGAAATTTTTTTTTCCACAAAATTCGCGACATAAATCCCTCAAAGTGGTGAGTCAAAGTATCCTAAGAAATTCTAAAGTGATTAATTTCTAGATGCAAAACGGTTGTGATGAGCATCATCATCATCATCATCGTCATCACAACTCTTTTGTTGATCATTTCAATTTGAGCAATGCGACATAATCAAACCAAATAGATCATCATCATCATCATCATCATCACCATTTCTCAGTTCTCTGCTATTCTGTGTTTTTTTCTCTGTACCCAGAAAAAAAATGTGTGGAAATTTCGATCGATGACAGCAGATTTTCCTTTTCACTTTTTCCTTCTCCCACACACACACACACGCACACATTCAAATGTCTCAATGAAACCAAACTCGTTCGATTTCGATCTCTTCTCTTCAGAGATATTGAGATTTGAATATTTTGAAAATATTATAAAGTCAGAGGATACGAGATGAAAATTCAATGGCATTTTTTTTTCAAAAGTCAAAATACGCACACTATGTAGACGATAAGTACATAATACGTACAAGACTAGAGAGGAAAATGGGCGCGATCTCATCTGATAAGTTAACGCACCTCGAACGTTTCGAGTAAGAGGTAGAAAGAGAGAGAAAGGTAAATTGAGAGAGATAGAAGAGAGAGAGAGAGAGAGAAGGCTTGAATCTGACAGCTGCGATTCTTTGCTTTAAATTCTCTACGTTTTTCATTTTCATTTTCACTCTCACTTCATTCTGTTAGAAACATTCATTTTCTTCTCAGCGAAAGCTTAAGAGAAGAAGAATTAGATGTAAAACGGAACACAGAGGCGGAAAAAAAGAGACAGTGAACGAAAAATTCTTCTCCACCAAAATAGAGGTCTTCATCGAAAATCTCGGAAATTTCTTGGTTAGAAAAAAAAAAGAAAAACTAAATGTCGGTATTCTCTCTCTCTCTCTCTCTCTCTCTCTCTCTCTCTTTGGCTCTCATCAACGATAGTCATAGGGGTGGAGTCATTGTTTGATGGCAGTTCCGAGAGAATCGAATCATTGAAACCACCAATGGTTCAATTATGATGATGATGATCTTTTCGGAGCTATGGAACTGTAAAAAAGAAGGAGAGAGAGAGAGAGAGAGAGAATTGCCCACGGAAACTGATGAATGAATTAGATCGAATTGAAATGAATCAAGAATGTTAGTGCGAAAAGAATCTGATGAGGACATAGTGATTCTATCATCATTCAAGAGTGACCACCATCGATCGCGTTCAAAGCTTTTCAACAATCCAAATTGAAACTAATCAGTTTAAAGAAAAATTCTATTCAGTAAAAATAAAACAAACTCTACGAATACAATTTGATTCTTCGACGACGACAATGATGACAATGGCAACGACTACGATGATGATTAGGATTAGGATTAGAATTGAAGATGAGATCAAGGTGGTTGAATCTTGAGCGACCAAAATAGAATCAACAAACGAACGATGTGGAAAAAAAACAAATTAGAATGAAATGAACCATTCAATGTGCGAGAATATTCATTCAATCAATGATTTGTGTATGCGATTCTTGAATCATCATCATCATCAACATCGTAATCATCATCGTAATCACCACCACCACCACAACCATCATCATCATCATCATCATCATCAATGGTGAGAATTGTCTCACTCTATCCGATCGAATATCTCAAATATCGAGTCTCGGTGAACGGAAGATTCTCGAAGCAGGACTAAGAAAGAAATCGTCGTCATATCGTAAATGTTAGGTTTCATTTGAGTTTTGGTGAAGAGGATAATATCTTCAACATTCATGAACAGTGAACATCATTCATTCAGAATTCTTTCGGTAAAGATTTTGTCAAGGAGGATTGTGATGGTGGTGGTGGCGGTGGCGGCGGTAGATGTGATGGCAACGATGTCGGATACGACGACGTCAACGACAACATCGAATTTGATTCCACAAACCATTCAATACTGATTGCAATCATTCATTTAGCGCTCTGTTATGATCTAATCTAATTCAGCTTCTGTTCAGATTCGTTTTGCTTCTTTGTGTCTGTCGAAGAAGTACCACAACTCGAAGAAGAACATAGAGAACTTCGATTGATCAAAAAAAAAAAAAACAATAATAATAATAATAATTTGAAAACTATACAATAATCTCTATCTCTCTAGCACTTCTCTTTTTTCTTTGTGTTTGATGATTACCATCTCAACGTTGGTAGAAAAAGAAAACTCTATGATTCTCTTATGTAGATAATGATGATGATCATTTGGATAATTCGTTTTTTTTTTCGATTCTACCACAACAAATTAACTAGAGAGAGAGAGAGAGAGAGAGAGAGAGAGAGAGAGAGAGAGAGAGAGAGACAGAGAGAAAACTAAACATCAAACTCTAAAAGATTTCGAAATTATCTCATTCAATTTCTAATCCATTCGTTCATTGAATCCGAAGTTTATGTCATCATCACAATCATCGAAAACATCGAGATCGAGCATCAACATTCTGCCAACACACACAAATTCCACTTGAAACAAAATAATCATCATATCTTCATTCATTCTGACTCTCTTCTTCGAGAGAAGCTATTTTTAGTGACAAAGCCATTCCACTCTTTTTTGGCTCTTTCTCTCTCTCTCTTACTTCCTATGTTTCGGTTGTTTCGATCATCATCATCATCATCATCATCATCATCATCATCATCATTTACATCGCCATCATCAACATTTTATTATATTGAAAATATTCCATCATCATTATCATCATCTTTATTGTTGCTTGATGGTGATCGCAAACATCGAACACTTGAATCGATGATCGAACACACAATTAATCACCATCATCATCATCATCATCATCATCATTATCGACAGCCACCAGACTATCAATAGCAATAGCATCATCAATATGACCATCATCATCGCCATCACCACCATCATCAGCATCATTTTCGAATCGTTCCAAAATATGATTCACTTGAAACTCGCGCAATCATTCGTCTTCTCTTTGGCGTTCGGCGAATAAAAGCGTCCGTTTGCTCGAAAAAAATGACCATCGGAGAAGCTAGAAGAAAAACTATTCTAATGATTTTTCACAAAGAAATTTTAACGATTTTCTTTTTTGTTATTAGTATAACAAAATCAAATCCGAGAACGATTTCGATTTTTATTCTGTCCAAACATCTCCAATGTTTCCATTTTCGATCATTTCTAGTCTCTAGGACTGTTTTCTGCAGAGAGAGAGAGAGAGAGAGAGAGAGATGAAGACTGTTCAATTTGATTCATTTCAAATTTTTCTTCATTTCTATCGGTTATTCGAAAATGCTTGGTATTTCTAACTTTCGAACCCAAAATTGATTCCAAACAGACCCATCCCCTTCTTGTATTTCTTTCTATTGAATTGAATTTTTAAGTCATTTCTCTTACTTCGCTCCATATTCATTGACTTGAGCCATTATTGAAGAATTGAGAATTTTTCGAAAAAAAAAAACTCTCAAATTTTATCGACAATCCTCGAATCGTCAATTTTTTTTTCTCTACTTCGCAATCAATTTCAACATATCGTTGTTTAGATTTGAAATGTTTCAAAACCACCACCACCACCACCCTTTTCGCATACCAAAAATTAATCGAATAGTTTTCATCAACATAAGAGGAAATAAGGCATAAAACTTTATCTTCCATTTTGGAATAAAAGTTGAATCAAAAAAAAAAAAAAAAACAAAATCGAAAGTATTGCGAAATTAATGAAGTTTTTTTTTCTACGGTACCAAAACGATCCTTGATCGATCCGATCAATGACAACTGCCATTCACCAATATCATCATCACCGTAGTATCGGATCGATTCGTTCCTTTTCATCCGGTCTCTATGTCTCTCTCTCTCTCTTTTGCTCTTCCCAATGTGTCTCTATGGTATCAATTTATTATCTTCTATCTCTTTTCAATTCTTACCTTTTGTTATGTGTGTGTGTGTGTGTATGTGTAGGTTGAGGTGACACAAACAATTTTATTCGAATGAATATTTGATTGATTGACTTGAGAGAAAAAAAAAAAATTTTTCTCCACCATCGATTTTGAATATTATCTTAGATCATTTTTCCCCCTCTTCTGTCGGACGAATTCTTTCGATCTTCGAAGTGTGTGTTTGAATGCATTCGAAATTCGAAATCGTCGACTCTCTTCTCGCGGCGACTAGAATGTGGATCAGAACCAATCAAGTGTTTCAGGAAAAAAAATGAAAAAAAAATGCTAATTTTTCGACTTTTTTTTCAATATCTTTCGTTTTACGATGATTCAAAAAAAAAAATTTCAAATTCTCTTCTCTCACTCTATTGTTCCAAAACATCTTGATGTGTTTGTTGATGTTGTCCATTTCCTCTCTCTCTCTCTCTCTCTCTCTCTTCCTTTCTTTTTTGTCTTTGTGATTGTTTCGTTATAATTATCCATTCTAATGATCGTTGATTGATTTGATTTAGAATGTTTTGTTTTCGAATTGCATAATCAAAACAATCGCCAATCTAATCAAGACCACCATCAACACCACCACCACCAGCCCATAATCATCATTAAAATCATCTTGACAATCAGCAATCAGTAAACAAAAACAACATGATAATAATTCTACAAATGAAAGCAATCTCTTGGAATATTTCCGAAGATAATTATCAAAATTCAAGTGATTTGTTTTTAGCCAACAATGGTTAATAGACATGATGAGCATCAGAAGCAAATCAAGATTCAAGCATCAATACGCAGAGAAGAACAGCGACAACATGAAAGTGATCAATATCGTTCGAGATCCGAAATCGATTCGATCGGATCGGATGTTTTCGGTGATTCGATCTCGACCATTAACACAATCGTCACCGAATCAGAACCAAATCGGAACAAATGGCAACGTTTCACTCATCAACAACATCAGAGACAGACAGCGGAATCTTCTTTCATTGTCCACTATCAACATCAATCCAACAAAGCAATCATTAATCGTAATGCCACTTGTCTTGGTAGCTCTTCCACGATCCAAACATCACCACAGAATACCTCGGCAACAACGACAACAACATCACCATCTTCATCATCAGCATCGATGTTTGGCTACACTAATCAATCGTTTCAAAGAATTTCCACCGATTTCGATGATGATGATGATGATGGAGATGGATATGGAGGTAAAGATGATGCTCAATCTGCTTACTATCAATCGGGTAATTCTAATTATGCTTTCAAAATTTCGAACGAAGATGATGACGATGAAGATGAGGAGAGTAGTAGTTTTGAGGAGATTTTTACTAAAAGTCATTCTGATCCGACAAAATCAAACAATCATCCATACGTGGAAATCGAAAAGAAAAGCTCATCGACACCTTCTTTTTCATCATCATCTCGATCCAAACAATCAACAACGATGATGGTTAAATCAACGATACCTTATAATCCGTTAAGATTTATATTGAAAAATGTCAAAACATTTAATCACAACAATCATGTTGGACCATCAAATGTGTCAAGTGTGGAGAATTCTTCAAATTCAATTTCGAATCAAAATCAAGATGATTGTGCCATTGCAACCAATCTGAACAAATCAAAACATAATCCTAGTGCTAGTGATAGTTATCAACCAAAATTCGGTATCCTCAAAAAGGATTCGAATTATCACCACCAAGATCCTCCTACTCCTCTTCATCATCATCATCATCATCATCAACAGCCTCATGATCGGAACGGTCACTATCCGAACGATCTTCGCCATTATCATCATCATAGACCATCGAATTCCAATTTGGTGGAGAGCGAGATAAAATCATCGAATAAGAATCCATTTCAATATTTCGGCAATAATCATCATCATCATCATCATCACAATCTGAATGGTCAGTTTCGAAAAGAATCACAGCTAATTGGACCAACTATACCGAGAA
The DNA here is from genome assembly GCA_020844145.1 of Sarcoptes scabiei. Lineage (NCBI taxonomy): Eukaryota > Metazoa > Arthropoda > Arachnida > Sarcoptiformes > Sarcoptidae > Sarcoptes > Sarcoptes scabiei. The sequence goes on from CP080488.1 coordinate 5,118,589, forward strand.
TTACGGATTCAAATGTGGCCACGCCACCATCATCTCCACCATCACCATCATCAACATCATCACCACCACTTCCGCCATCGACTTCATCGGTTTCGGCAGCATTGAAAACTTCCTCGGTACGATTCGATATCGATACGAATGGGAACAATAAATCGAATCCAAAGAATCACATCGTAGAGAAGAGCAAAAATAGAACCGAATCAATCGATGCAATCAATCAAAGTGGATCGTTATCGAAAAAGGTAGAAAAGGAGATTTTTTTTTTTCTCTCATTACAATTTTATTTGCAATTTCACTAAAGAATCGAAAACAACGTGTTTGTGCAACACCTTTCTCAAATAAACAATTTTTTTTCTTCTTTTCGTAAAAACAATCAACTATGAAGACTGCAACTAACCCGTTTCTCAATCAATTCTCAATTTCTAATTTCAATTTGGCTTTTGTAAAATAGTTACTTTTGTTTTTTCTATTCCGAGCCAATATTCCTTTGAGAATTTAATTCTAGATTCTGGGTCCTCTCTCTCTCTCTCTCTCTCTCTCTCTCTGCTCTCTATTGATCTCCATACGCTAACATTATGATTTACTCTGTGTTTGTCTATAGTTCTATTTTGTTCGCAGTAATTGCTGTTAGTCTGGGTCTTATTTTTGTATGTTTGCTAGATTATAATTTATTGAGAGAGAATAATAACATTGGTTGAAGAGTGAGAAAAAAAAACGACCTATCTTTATCATTTATTATCTATCTATTTTCTCGATCCGATGATGAAGTTTTTCAGAAGATGAAGAAAATTCAACCTACCTATTAAATGTTTGCGTTTCTCTCTTTCTCTCTCTCTCTCTCTCAAGGTTTCGCTTCGAAATTGATTTGAATTGTAGCAATAGATATTGCTATTGAGAATCTAATAAACTCTTTTTGAATTCAAAATCTAAACGAAAAATCTAAATAAAAATTTGATTCAAATCTTTTAGAAGAGAAGCGAATTTTTTCATCCTTCCTCTCTCTCTCTCTCTCTCTCTCTCTCTCAGCGAGTTTCACCTCTTTGACACAAATCGGGGGACATTGAATTTCCATTCTTTAGGTAAAGAGAGGAGGGTGTGGATTAGTGGGTGTCGAGGCAAAACCAGTGATTGAAAATTTGAAGCATTGAGACGCTTTGGAATGATCTCTTTTGATGATGGATTTCTCCCTAGAACCCTCTCTCTCTCTCTCTTCTATTTTTCTCTGTTCTACTTTTTCAATTTTTTTTTTCTCTTCTCGGTCTCGAATGATTATCGGTCCCTTATGATTTCGATTAGCTTCCAATCAAAAGTGATTGAAATTAACAAAAGAAATTCATTCAAATCATATAGCATTGAAACCGAAATCGAATGCTTTGGAATCTGATTGCAATGATTTTTGTCTGTTTCTCTGGCCCTTCTCTCTCTCTCTGGTTCTGGTTTTCTTTTTTGTATTAAGAAGAATAGTAAAATTAGCAAGCAAAAAATCAACAGAAAAAAAAACATAGCAAGTTATTTATTCATGATTGAATAGGATCTAATTCTAAGCTTATCCTTTCCTATTCTCTCTTTCATTTCGATCTGGTTAAGCAATTGATAGATTCGAGTCTGTTTAGGTATTTCAACTGTTTCAACAATGAATGAATTCTTTTCTCAACGTTTCATTTTCTTCTCTCTCTCTCACCAATGATTCATTCTCTACGCTAATGAATGAAATAGATGAGTTCGATAGAATCAGATAAGATCATAACAAACCGTACTAATTGATGAAGATGAATTTGGTATTGAGAATTTCATTCCGATTAGCCGATTGTCTTATCTTTCGTTTTTTTTCCGTTTCGTTTCTTTTCGGTAATTTTTTTTTCTTTTTTCTATACGATAATCATAGAATTGATAGCATCTAAGAGAACATATCTTGAAGCTATCGAAAGAAAAAAATAAAAAAAAAAAGCTAACACACTGTGATCAATATTTAATTAGCAAACCTTAATATATCTAAGGCTTTCATCGAAATAGTTTTCGAAAAGAGAATCATTTCGAAACGATAGAGTGATTGAAATTACGATTGAAATTTTACGCTCCACCTGGAACAGTGTTTCGATTCTCTTTCAAAATTGTTTCGAAATTCAAATTTTCTATCGGATTCGTTTCGGAAGAGAGAGAGAGAAAGAGAAACTATTGCTTCGATTTTGATTCAAATTAAAATGAATTAGAAATACAAATGTTTTAGTTCACAGATTAAATTCAATTCACTATTTGAAAAGTTTCAAATTCCAACGGATATAGCGGAAAATTCCAACATTCTCAAAGTTTGTCTCAAATTTTGTTGTATCGTTTTTTTTTTTTTTTTTTTTTGAGACAATGTTTGGAATTTGGGATATTGTTTTTTTTTTCCTTTCGAACTATCATAAGTGAGTGCAGAACTCTTCGTTTACTAATTTAAAGCTTGATTTTACAATCAAAAATCGAAATATTGATGAATTTTAACTAATCTAATCAAAGCTCTTTTTCGAATCATTCATTCATTCATTCAAACAAGCACATTCACAAATCCATTTTGAATTGGAATAGATTTTTTTTTTTTTTTGGAACACTAATCTCTTAAATTGTTTCGATTAAAATTTTTTTTTCTCTTCTAATTGAATCAATATTTTTGATTATTTTGTTTAATGAAAAATGTTTTCTTTTTTATTCTTCACGAAAAAAAAAAACAAAACAAAACAAAACAAATTATTATTATTAGCTTATAAAATTTAACTCGAATTCTTACTTAGAATGCTGATTCTTTTCACAATTCATTCATTAAGTTTTTTTCGTTCGTTGTGAAAAGTGTTGAAAACAATCCATTTCAATCGTTTGATTTCAACAAAAAAAAAAAAAAAAAAAAAAAGCGAAAGAAAGAGAAAGCGAAAGAAGGAAACTTCATAAAAGAAATCGTCTGATGGGTATTTGTCAATCTTGTGTACGGCCTAAGAATGCCGCCGCTAGAATCAAATCAAATCGACCGATACGAATGGATGGTAAATCATCATCCACACGATCTTCACAGCCATCGCAAAAAACTAATTTGAAAATGGCCACAACCAAAACGATTTCGGTTGATGGTGAAGAGAAAACTGTTTCGATTTCGAAATCAAAATCGAAATCAAAATTACGATTTAAATCAAAATCAATATCGAAATCGAAATCGAAATCAAAATCACCTAAAAGTGATTCAAAAATAATCGATCAAAATCTTTTAGATTTCAAAAAGAAATCGGATATCATTGTGGGAAAAAATCCTCCATCTACTCTTCCATCCACTTCACCGATCTATCAACCACCACCATCGCCGGTTCCATTGAAGAAAACTTTTCTACCCAAAAGTCCAATGTTGGATGCAACACAGCCATCTTCGGATAAAACCTCACAAAAATTTGGTTTGGGACCAAAAATCGAACACAAACCTCAAGATAGTACTTTTTTTATGAATCCAATGCTAACCACAACGGATTCGTTGCTTCTTAGTGAGAGCAAAACTAATCGAGAAATGGATTCGGTACTCAGCGCGATACAAGGAACTGAATCAGCTTTCGCTTCGGCACCTCTAGAATCGAATCTAGCAAGCAGTGCAAATTTGAAAGCATCCTATTTGAGCGATTTCAATAGCTCGATCGTAGAGTCTTCCGTTTCGGCTGGAGCGACAAGTTCGATCGCACCTACAATGACCAATCTGTCTGCAAGTGTTGTGAGCAATGAAACAGTGACCAATCGTAGAAAATCTCATTCCAATATTCCTTCATCGAATATTCATTCCACTAAATTGCTCTCATCGAATCTAAGCAAAGATGGTTCAACGATCGGTGCGGAAAGTAAAATTGTTGCGGCTAAAACAGAAAAATCTACCTCTCTAAATCATTCAGCGATCTCACTATCGAATCGACAATCAAAATCAACCAACTGAAAAAAAAATTCACCACAACAAAAAAAATGGAACAATAGCGAGAAAGAAAGAAAAAAGAAAATCAGAGACTAAAGAAAAAAAAATTTGAAGATGAAAAAAAAGAGAAAAAATTTCGATTAAATCAAACCAGATATTGGGTTGCGATCTCTGGATCCAAAAAAAAATCAGACACCATTTTTTTTCAAATTCGATTTGATTCGATTCGAACGTTCCTCAGAAAGGAAAGAGAGAGAGGATTGGTGAACAAAAAAATCCTCAAATAAAATTTTAAAGAATAAAATAACCATAGATTAACTATACTATCGAGAATATTTTTTTTTTTAATATTCATCGAAAAAAAAAGAAAATCAAAATCAAAATCAAAACCCCGAACCATCAAAGGAAATGGAAGAGGAAGAAGGGTAGAAGGAGAGAGGTAGGAATATGAAGGAAAGAAGACGATAGAGAGAGTGATTCTTTTCGATTAAAATTTTGCTGCTTGTCAAAACATTCTCTCTTCCCCCTTCTTCATATTCGCTGGAATTCGGTAGCCGATATTTTTTCACATTATAAGTATAGAGAGAGAGAGAGAGAGAGAGTGATTAAGAGAAAAGAATTAAAAAAAAATTTCAAAATTTCTACTCCTTCCGATCATCGATGTCATAGGTGGATTGATTATTATTTCGTTTTATTTTTATTATTATTATTATTTTTTTTTTGATTTCAATTTCAATCTCTGCTGTCATACATCTCGATGCAAAAGATTTTTGATTCCCCTTTCCTTATAACTTCTCTTTCATTATTGTTGGTGTTTGTAATCGAAACGATTTTTCAATCTTTTATAGAAGCCAATTTGTAAATGCTCATATGAAATTCCATATCCTTTGCCATCTCAACAATAATGATGTTAATGGTTGTGATGTTAGGGGGGGGAAGAAGGAAGAGCAAAGAAACGAAGAAATTTGAAGTTCATTCGTTTTCTCTCTCTCTCTATGTAATTTCTTTTCGATACTTAGAACAGTTCTTCGATGGACTACATCGTTGGCAAGATAAAAGGGTCCAGAGAACCCTAGAGCTAGATCGAGGAGAAAAAAAAAACAAGAAACTTATGTGTAAAGTGATGAAGAGAGAGAGAGAGAGAGAGAGAGAGAGAGAGAGAGAGAGAGAGAGAGAGAGAGAGATAAGAAAACTTTGCTTTCAACAAAGAATTAAATGCTATTCATTTATATTCTAGGGCTTCATTTTTTTTATTTTTTTGATTCTCTCCCTAATGTATGCTTATTCTCTCATAATATTTGTAATTCTACACTAGTTTCACTCGAAATAAATGAATAAATAAATGTTTTTTTTTTTGGTTGAAGAGCTATAGAGAGAGAATGGAGAGAGAGAGAGAGAGAGAGAGAGAGAGAATTTTGGAACGTTTTTTTTTATCATTAAGGATGGAAGAGGAAGATGCACAGAGAAGAAGGTTTCAATTTTTTTTTTTTTTTTTGAAACCTAAATCCTAGTAGAGAGTAACTTTTTTTTTTGGTGTCAAATGAAAGCAAATTAGTTCGCTTCTTTTTTTCTCTTTTTTTTTTTGGTTGGTTCCGGTCTCTTCTCTTTTTGCAAATTCTTCTTCAGATTCTCTCATTTTTTGGTCTCAATTTTTTTCTTTCGATTACAAGTTTAGAATCTTAAATGATTTCATCTTACACATAGAGAGATATGAAGAAATACATTTTCGTTAATCGATTCGCTTGTTTCTTCTCTCTCTCTCTCTCTCTCTTTCGAGATTCGATTCTCTTTTTTTCTTTCTTCTTTTTTCTTCCTATTCGAATAGATTCTCTTGTTTCCCTATATATCGAGTGTTGTAAATTTATCTGGTGATAAAATAGTAATAATAATAATAATAATAGGGATAATAATCAAACTAGAAACGAGATGATCAAGTGTATTGATGATGATTCAATCAATATGTATTGATTTCAAAAAAAAAACAATCATTTTGGTGGGAAAAAAAAACTTTCAATGTTGTTGATGGTGGTAGGTAGGAGTGATGAGGGTGGTTGGTGGTGGTTGGTGGTGGTGGTGATGATGATTTAATTTAACGATATCTTTAATCCATGATCTTTGAATCAATTCTGAATAGAGATGATTTTTTGGTTTTATTTTTTATTTTTATTTTCTATTTTTTTTTTCTATATTTATCTCTTCAATCTCTTTCTCTTTTTGGTTGGTTTCTTTTGATTTCTATAGATCAAGGATCATCATCTAGAGTCTAGGTTATCATCACATATGTTCTCAACTCAAACTTATCAATACGGTATTTTTTTTCTTTTTTCTTTTTTTCTTTCTCTTCACCTCTTATCCAATTGAATCACATCGTTCCGGGGTCCATTCTGGATCCTCTCTCTCTCTCTCTCTCTCTCTCTCTCTCTCTCTCTTTCTAGTACTCTGTGGGTTACTAGCTAATCAAAATAATCATGAAAGAATTCGAGAGAATTGGATTCCGATTGAGTGTCTGTAGTGGCAGGGAATACAGTGAAATGTTATCGTTTGTTTAATGATCTCATTATTTTTATGATTCTTTTGATCCTTCTCCATCTCTCTCTCTCTCTCTCTCTCTCTCTCTCTCTCTCTCTCTCTCTCTCTCTCTCTCTCTCTCTCTCTCTCTCTCTCTCTCTCTCTCTCTCGCTTTTGGATCGTAAGAAAAAAAAAGAAGAAGTTTCTTTGCTCCACTTTGTTGATTATTATATTCCTAATTTTTTTTCTGCTAAATTACACAATCCTCTCTCTCTCTCTCTCTCTCTCTCTCTCTCTTTCTCTCTCTATTTTTATGTGCCTCGTTTTCACAATCCTCGTTGATTGGTTTAATTAATTTAATTTGATTGTTTTGTTTCTCTCTCTCTCTACGAAATCTAATAATTCATTATAATCGTAAGAATAGTAGAGATGAGAATATTCTATTGGAACGAATCGATTCTAGAGGAACTTACTTCCTCACAATCCCTCTCTCTCTCTCTCTCTCTCTCTCTCTCTCTCTCTCTTTCCACGGTAATCTTTTGCGAAAATTCAACGGTAACTTATGAAATAATTAGATCATAAGTGTCGATTCTAGATATTCGATTCTAGCCTAGATTCTTCTAGATCTGCACTATTTTCGAAATGCAATAGTCTGGAATTTTTTTTTTACAAAACAAAACAAAAACAAAAAAAAGAAAAATAGTCTTGATCAAACGATAGCGGTCAAGATCAATTTAATCTCTATGATGGAATTTGGTCATTTTCTCTCTCTCTCTCTCTCTTTAATCAATCAATTTTGCGACCAAAATTGAGATGTTTTTTTTTATATTTCCAGTCAAATAATTCCAGTCAAATCGATTAAATTTTTCATTTTTTTCCCGTCCGTTAAGCAATAATAATTCAAATATGTGGCCATTGTTTTTTTCTTACGAGATATCGCTTGACTTCTAGTGAAATTATTCAAATGAATACTTTGAAGAAAAGAAGATGATATTGAAACAAAAAAAAAAAAAAAAAATATTCCCAAACTCTTCTCTTTCGATTTCTCTACCAAAAAAAAAAAAAAAAAAAAAAGTGCCACCTATTTTCCGTTGTTCTTGCTCCAGAACACATTGTCCAAACGAAATTCTTCACAAAATTTCAATCAGAAATCGGATTTTAGGAGAATAGGGGCCACTTAATAAATCAAAATAAAAAAAAAAAAATTTTTTTGGAAACATTAAATTAAAATCAGAAACATTCGAATAGAAACAGAAGAAACATTCAAATTCATTCAAGTTCAACAAACATTAAAAATAAATAAACATTAAAAATATTCAATGAATTTCCTTATGGAATTATGTAACTCCGAATAGTTTTTGCTCCACTAATAATTGTTGAAAGGTCCACAAAATTTTTGTCCTAAATTTTCGATTCGTTTTATGATTGCAAACACTAAGTCGTTATAAGTTTCCGTTATTTTGACTTTTTAATTTTGAAAAAATTTCAATCAAATCAATGTAGTGAGTGTGTGAAAAAAAATATTTTTTACTCTCAAAAAAAAAAAAAAAAAAAAAAAATTATCATTTGAATATGTAAAATTGTGCCTCGAAATTTCTATTCCCTCAAATTTCAAAATTTTTCATTTTGCTCTATTCTTTGAAATTTTTTTTTTTTGAATTGAGAATAAAATTTTCCAAATTTTAATCTCAATTAAAATTTATGTTTTGGGCGAGAAAAAAAAAATAGAATGAAATAAAATAAACAAGATAGCCTACGCCTGAGAAAATAATTAGTCTCTCTATGTTAGCTAACAATTTTTTCTTTTTGAATTTGAATTTTGACGATTTTATAAATTATCTTTTTTTTTCTTTTTTTTTTCTACTCTCGATTCCTCCCATAGATCGACAATGCTAATCAGATGAAAAACGATGTCGATGCTGATCCAAAAGATAGTCCCAATCCGCTTCCATCATCATCATCGTTACCACCACCACCACCACCACCGCCGCCACCATCATCATCATTGATTAATTCCAAGAATCCAATACAGTTGTCCGTAAGCTTTCTTCAAGTGCCATCAACTTCATCTTCTTCCGCAATACCTGGTTGTGATGTTGGACCGGAAGGTTCTTTATCTCTCATCGCATCAACATCATCATCATCATCATCCACGAAACCATTGATAAACAATTCAACGATCGAAGTATCAGCATCGAATCATAATGAAAAAATCTCAGGTTCCGGTAACGATCAATCTTCATCGAAAGCAGCGTCAGTGTTCTCTACGGTGATGATGTTGAAGAATCATAACAAAACCCAACAAGAGCTACATAATCAGCAACAACAACAATTGTTGGAACAGCAACAACAGAAACCAAAACTAAGCGGATGGAGTCGACTTGGTCTGACAAAATCCTCAACTCAATCATCATCGAGATTGACGAAAACGACGCCAACAATTACAACATCGACACCGGGAACAACATTGTTGAGTAGATCGGCAAACATACATCCGATTCAAAGTAAATTGTTTTCGATTTTGTTTTTCTTTTCATAGCGATCTTTGTTTGCTTTCAAGTAAACGGATAATTGATTTCTATTGCATCTATCTAAGGTACATCAGCTGCACGGATTTCGGATTTAAGAAAAATTTTGAATCCAGAAATCGAGAAAGAAGATTCGTTTAAAAAATTCACCGAATCCCTAGAGAATTGTGATTGTTTTGAATTCAATCTCAACAATGCAGCCAAATTGATTACGGTTGTGGTGCTATTGGCGACCTTCATTATGGTCATCAAAGCATTGAAAGGTGATCGATGATCTGTTTTGTTTTGGTTCGAGGTTCGAAGGGGACAAAATGTCTCTGTTTCCGTTATTTTGGCGAAGGAAAAATTAGAAATCTCCATCTTCAATTTGTTTTGATTGTACTTATTCATATCAAGTAGTAGTGTTTCCATCCTCCCCATCTAATCCAATCGAATCGATTTTATTGAACCTTTGTAAAATCGAAAAATCTAATTTGATCGAAATCCATCTATTCTCTTCCCGAAGAGTGTGAGAAACATCTCGATCAAACAACTCTTCATATAAATTGATGTTAAATATTTTTGTAATTTATTTATTAGCTTTCTCCTCTCACTTTTCCTTATTATTATTGTTATTTTTTTTTTTTTTTTTTTGATTTTGATATAAGAGAAAAAAATTTTTCTCCTTTGCTCAATATTGAATAAAATATTTTGAAATATTTTGTTCTGATTTCTCTCTTTCGTCGTTGTTGTTTGTGACGTTTCGATTGATCTAACTTTCCTTTTATTCGAAGTTGATGAGATCGACGAGCTACTAATTTTGATCTAGTTTACATTTCGTTAGTTTTTTGTACTTTCCAACCAATTCAGGTAAATCATAAGCGATAGCGACATCAAGCCTATCGATCGGACAGCCACGAAAATATGAACAAGTCGATGTTAATGGCTTGAAATCAATTAGTGGATTATGGCTGATGAGAAAAAATGAGAAAAGTCAATTTACTATAATTAAGTTTCTCAAATTATTTCTATCATAATCATAATTGTCATTATCGTTTGCATAATTACCGAAAAAATTCTCGATAAACACCTGGATCAGGTAAATCATATCGCGATACATTCTGTAAAGAACCAATGAATGCTCCTGAATATATTCTGTATTGATGAGGATTCTCTGAAATATCCGTTGCCAATTGTCTCGAGCTTGAACCAAAAGTGAACAATCCTTTATTCTTGTAGAAGGTAGACAGATAACAATCGACCAGTTTGGCATGATTACGAACGCGGACAGCATGTCGACGAACTTCAGCGGTATGAGATTCTATCCTAGAGATTCCACTCAATTGATGACTCAGATCTTTTAGCCAGCTTGTTTCTTGAGTGTCGATGAACTCATCGAAATCCTGTTGTGGTAGTGCTGATGAACGATCCAGATCAAATCAATCATTCATAAATTTACTGAGATAAAAACGAAATTCAATAATTATTACTCGATAATGCATAGACCATCGGTGGACGTTCATGGGACATTATCGGTGACAATACCCAAAGTAATTGGCCAAACATCGAGATGATTTGTGAGTGGGAAGCGACATCGGCTTTGGCAATTATGAAACGAATTTCTCGACCTAAAAAACAAATGAAACAATACAGACAATAGATAAGCTACGAGAGAATTTCTACCATCAAAAATGTCATGGTAGAGGGAGTATGATCGAATTTTGTGATTAATTTTTGCCCACTTCAAGCAAATAGCAAACAGAATATGAATTGATACATTTTGGATTTCTATGCTTCACAGAAGAAATTAGGTGAAAATTGTCATCGAAGATATGATTTGTTTATTCTTCATCGGAGCAATGTTATGTATTTGGAATATTCTCATGATTGATTGATATCGTAACACATCAACGTGAACGATGTAGAACTCTTTTACAGAGTAGAATTTGAAATTATTACACAGAAATTTTTATTGATGATTACAGCTAGAGAACTGAATGTGAACTGTTCCATTCTTGGCCGGAATTCTTTCGGATTCATTTCGATCTCGGAATGATATGTTGCATTAATTATCCTTGTCATTCTTATTTTTGAATCTAATTTTTCTTTCTCTATCAAATAAATGCGAACAAAATTCAAAGCTAAAAAGATCTCGATCAATTTATCCCCTTGAAGGTAGAAAGTTTCGAATTTTTTTCGCGAATGTAGGCGCCGAAAGTTCAGGCTCAAATTTGCTGGTGTAAGTTTCATTTGTTCCTTTTTGTTTCACTCTTATATTGTTTTCTACTTCGATATCCGAGAGCACTAATTGCTTTAGCTAATCTTTTTTTTTGTTTTGAAATCAACTACATTCTCGAAATTCAATCGACTCATTTGGCTCATGGAATTTCTTTTCGCCAAAGAAAAAAATTATGATAATCCAAGAATGATAATTACGTCACGCAAACCGAAACTAAACTTTACAGTTATTGTCGCTGATCCTGGAAAGCTTTCTTCTAAAACAACTGACTGATACTCAACATTCATCAATCCAATCTATTTTTTCCGGCTTTTTGCCGAAAAAATCGGATTACTCAAGCAAATTTAATCACGAAAAGAAGTTTTGTTCCAATCAAGGTTATCGAAGTATTTTGCTCTAATTTATCCGAAGCGCTATGGTCGATCAAGGTAAAGTGAAGACAAATCGCTTAGAAGGCAAGTAAAGAGAGCAAGAATTGCTATTGCTTCAAATTTAAACAAAAATTTCGAACCTTTCAATTGATCTAGTAGAGCTCGTAAAGAGGAAGAAAGGTGAAGTTGGCTGACATCGATTACGATGTAGATCACATCAGAACGGTCTATGAACCATTGGTAGACATCATTATCGATAATCTGCTTGGATGATTGTTGCGATGGTACGATGTCGATGAGACCTGGACTATCAACGATTACCATCTAGAGGAAGAAAAAATTCAGAATAAAAAGAAGAGTAGCAAATAAGGACTAAAGATAATAAAGCATTCAATTGTGATTGAGAAAATAATTGTTATGATTATTCTAAAAACTATCTACGATTCAATCTCAATGAATATTTTGCCTTTTCCAATCTATTGCACCATTTTTCAGATTGAACGGAACGAATCGATACATACTTCAGTCAAAATGACATTGAAAAAGTGAAAGGCGTTGACGAGTGTAAAAGTAAAATGATTTTCTCTTGACTATGGACTATTCAGAAGAGATGAATGATTGTGTAATCAATAAAAGTAATCCATGTATCGATTCCAGAGGAAAAAATCATACATCACCTTGAAGATTCACTTAGAAGAGTGAAATGATTCCATCTAGATGAAGGTTAATGGGTTTTTGTGCAAAAAACGAACATATTAGCCCTAAATTTAATGAAATCGATTTCTATGAATTTCTGAATGAAAAATACAAAATGGCACGCAACTTCTCCCGAAGTCATTGTGAGTAAGATAATGAATAACTAAATCTAGAAGCTCGTTAAAAAAGATCGAACGATTGTTGCTCATTTAGATTAGAACGTAATCCTGGGTCTGATTCTAAGAAAAAAAACCGGAGAATTCTAAGATTGAATAAATTGTTTAATTCAATGTTTGATTTTTCGATTCATTTCACTTGTTTCAGAGCGATCATAACAAACGAAAGCCGTGATCAAAAGAAGGTAAGTATTTCTCCAATCAACCATACCTTTTGGAGTATATTGATAGGCAAGCGTCTGGCATCAATATAATCATTGAGAAATTGTTCACCAAAACGTTGTAGACTTGAGAATGTGTAATCAGCAGCTAATTCAATAGAACTTAGTCTTGTGTAATTCTCTCCGTAAGTTAGAATCGAGAATTTCGATTTACTTGATGCTCCTATTGAATTTTTTTCAGAAGATCAGACAATTATAAATTCAAGATTAATGAGCCTAGATTAATTTTTAATTTCCGTAGATATTTGCGACAGATTTCTTTCAGTACAGAATTCATTAATCCTGTCCTGTTTGCTAAAATGATAATTAATTATCTGAAAAATAATGGCTTACCTGTGGATATTTTCCAAGGTGTTCCATCGATACCCAGCAGATAATTTATTAAGGAGGATTTTCCAGTAGATTTTCCTCCTAGAAACAAAATCATTGGCTTGGAAAATATTTCTGCATCACTTTTCAATCATCAATATCATATCGATTCGTTGAGAGCGTTAAAAAATTTACAAATAGGTGGATAGGTTTGGAATAAAGATCGCAAAGAGTAAAGATTAGTTGTGAATCACAATCGCAACGAGAATCTGATAAAATCATATTTCAACATCTCAGCTAGCGATAAAAATTGGATTTCTTTTTATAATCACAATAAAACAAAATCTCAGTAGAAATTGAATGAAAACAAACCTACGTGATCAGTCTGGTTGTTATCTGCCGATATTTATAGATTGATTCCAATGGTTTTACAGTCGATTCATAAAGCTTCTTTAGGTCTCGAAAGATACTTTGAATTAAGTTTTGTTCCACGTTGTCCTAGGCAAAATCATTAATTTTTAATCATTCGATCGAATCAAAAAAATAATTAGGATGGTTTTAAACAATCTTTTACATACATCTTGTGATCCGATCTCATAAACTTTGAGAATGTCATCAATGTGGAGCCGAGATTTTTTTTGTCGATGCTTCAATTCCTCATCATCATCATCATCATCGTCGTCGTCATCTTCATCACTGATGTTGATTTCGTTAACTTTGACTTTAACTTTTTTAGTGTTACGCTTTTTAATCGATTTGACAGTATGACCACTCTGAAATCATCTGGTTAGATTTCCGTAAATTCGTATCAATACGATACCTTTTTTGTTATCTTTTGATTTTTTGTCGTCAATTCTTCATCATCATCATCTTCATCATTATCATCGTCGTCGTCTTCATTGTCTTCATCGTCTTCATCGTCATCATCATCTCTATGTTTGGAATTTTTTGCTTGAAGATTTTGATTGTTTCTGAGAATGATATTAAATAATTAATTCAAAATTAGATAATCCTTTCATCTCACCTTTTTATTCTGAGATTTTTTAATATTTTTTTGCAATTTTTCATCATCTTCATCATCGTCATCATCGTCGTCGTCATCATTTTCTTCGTCGTCGTCATCATCGTCTCTTTGTTTGGATTTTTTACTTGAAGATTTTGATTGTTTCTTAGAATGATTTTAGATGATTAGTTCTAAATTAGATAATCTTTTTATCACACCTTTTTATGCTGTAATTTTTTCATATTTTTTTGCAATTTTTCATCGTCTTCATCATCGTCGTTGTCATCATTTTCATCATCATCGTCATCATCGTCATCATCATCAACATCATCCTTTTTTTTCGATTTCAGACTGTTTTTACTTTGTTCTTGGACCGGATTTGTTTTACCTTCCACAACTTTTTCATCATCGTCGTCATCATCATCATCATCCGAATCAACAGGGTCTTTTTTCGATCTATAATTCTCTAAAGCATCTTCATCGTCATCTTTTTCCTCTTTACTATCTTGATCATCATCATCATTCTCATCATCGTCATCGTCATCCTCTTCACCTTTGAAATACTGTCTTAATGCTTCATCAACTTTTTCTTTGCATTTAAACTTTTGAACACCTTTGGCTGTCTTCGGTGATTCTAGTGAATGGCATGGATCTAGATAGTGAGAGAAATTAATGGTTATGATTTATTCGCTGCACTTCAAAATATTTACTAGATTCCAATTGGATCACCAAAATGAACACAAATGAAAGGAAAACTAGTGAGAAACTATCCGTCTGGAAAATTTTCATTATTGAAATCTTCCAGGCAGCCAAAAATCAAAATCAAAATTGAAGGATCACAATGGTAAAGAAACGAAAACGAATCTAAATTCAAGAAAAGGTATCAGAGAAGAATGGAAACAGGGTTCAATAACGTCGTGAATCAATTTCACAATATCTTTGAATCCATTTTATGAGACGAAAATTTTGGCCGAAAAGAATCGATATAAGAACAATTTCGATAAGGTCTTTTTAAATTGGCATTGAAAAATTTTCTTGTTATAAACTGTTTCGCTAAAGACCATTCATATGATATTCTCTTTAAACAGCCCGTAAATTTATGAATCGATAGACAATGAGAACACCAGAAGCATTAAATTTTTGAATCAATGTAAATACACCAGGACTGCTCGAATTTAATCAATCAACGATATATATCAGAGAGAAAAAGGAAGAGAGAAGAGAGAGAGAAACGAAAGACCAATGAAAGCAAGGTCAAAAACGGAAAGAAATTCGGGACTTCGAAAACGAATCACATTCGAACGCTCTTGTGTCTTTTTGACTTCTAGAGCACGATATTAGGACATCTCGTTCGACAAAAGATTCTTGTCTATGTTCTAAGTTCATCAGTAAGAGCAAAAAAAAAAAAAATCGAGAGGAAGCGAGAAAGCAAATTCTAAAAGGAAGAAGATTTAGTAGAAAGAAATTATCCAATAGAGAAGTAGTTAAACGAATCTATCAAAAAAATAAATTTCCAATTTTATAGAAGATCAAATGAGCGAATAGAAAAAGAAGAAGAAAACAAAATCTTGGATTGTTTTCATTGTCCTCATCATTTGCTCGCTCATTTTTATCAATATCTTGCATAGTTCTTGAGATTAATATTACTATCTAAGAGTGTGGAAAGGAATAAAGAGATAATGGAAAAAATTCTCGAATAGAATTCGTATTCATATTCATAACCTAATTCATTCGATTCGATGTAGAGGTTGTCTGTCAAAAAAAAAAAACACAAAATAAAACCTTTTTCGAGGACACTTTTTGTTTCTTCTCTTGTAATTATATCGTCGATGATGGTGGCGATGATGATGATGATGTTATCGTTGGAATGCATCAATATTAGAATGATGTTTTCCAGAATCAAAAAATTAGAGAACGGAAAACGGAGATTAATAGAGAGCAAGCGAGAGAGAGAGAGTGTGTGTTCTTAAATATTTCGGATTTATGTTTTTGCAAGTGAAAATTTCAAAACATAAAAAAAATTACAATTATGATGACGATGGATGATGATGTTCAGAGAGAAAAATTAGATGAGAGAGAGAGAGAGAGAGAAAAGAAAGGAGACGACAAACATCGAAAGAGATGTTAGAGATGACAATGCATTTCGTATTAGATTCGATTCTTTAGAAGAATTTTGATTTTTGTTATTTTTTTTTTTTGATTTAGCAAAAACAAACATTTATAACTTTAGCACCAAAATGATTCTATACTATTCCGATGATGGTGTGTTAGACTAAAGATTCTACAATGAGAGAGAGAGCGAGAGAGAGAGAGAGAGCGAAAATACCAAAATTCATTCGAATTCTTCGTTGGAATTCGAATTCGAAGCAAAAAAGCAAAAAAAAAGAGAGAAAAGAGAAAAGGTTCGAATTTCTTTCTGCTTCGATTGGAAATAGAGAGTCATAGAGCTCTCGAAAAGTAATTACTAATTTTTTTTATTTTCTTTCTCGGTTTTTTTTTCAATCGCTTCAGCTTCAACCCACAATCTAGCTTTTGATGCTAATCAAGAATGGATGGGAATAAAGATCGAGAATCGATAGGATTTTGGAAGAATGTCGTTCTTTTTTTTTTTTTTTTTTATTCGGATTCGATCAGACTAGATTGTTATGTTTCCGATTCTTCCGGTATTGATTTTTTTTTGTTTCCTGATCTCAATTTCTCTCAATCCTTTTAAATTTTCCATCTCTATGTGATAATGATAAGCTTTGCATAAAAGCGGTAATTTTAATTTTAGATTTTGAAACTATTTTTATTAAATTCTTCTAGTCCAATAGCGGTAGAGATGATGAATGGAAAAACAATAAAAACCTATCAACAAGAGGTGAAAAATCTTTCTTTGGCTCAATTTTACAACACTATTCTTCCTCATTTGGTCAGAGAGAGAGAGAGAGAGAGAGAGAGAGAGAGAGAGAGAAAGCGGTTTTTTTTGTTCTATTCAATAACAGAATTATCATCGGAATTTCTATTCAAAAGATGTGCTATGAAGCCATAGTATTTTCGTGAAACATATCAGAATGAATAAAAGACAATTGATTGTTGTCTTGTTAAATTTTTTTCTTCTCTTCTCTTCTTTTTCACTTCAGATAAAATCTATGATGAAGAGATTTCGATTCTGAATAAAAAAAAAAAGAGAAAAAGAATGCCATCACGAAAGAATGAAACTGCTCTTGGCTATATCAGCTATGATCTGGTTTGAATGTTCGATACAAGAATCTTCGATGATAATAGTAATAATAATGATAATGATGGTGATGGTGATGGTGGTGGCATCGGAGAGAAAACAGTGCGAAATCTTTTGTTTAGATTTCTTTTTCAAAATTCACTCTTTTCTATGTTTGATGGAAGAAAGAACTTTTTCTTTTTTGCTTGTTATGAACAAAAATATTCTGTTCAACATTCTGAATTCTAACAATTGTGAAAACATTCGAGATGAGAACACTCTCTTGATGGTGGAAAAAAAAAAAGATTTTCAACAACTATAATAGAGGGAAGTAAGAGTAACATTGACATTGTTTCTTGAAGGAACAATGTTTCGAATTATTGAATAGTCTCTCACTTTATACGGATTCTAGATTATATAATTAAATCTTCAAGATTTAATCAATTTGAAAGAGGTGAAATACACATTTACGAATGCATTTTTGATCCAAAGAAAAAAAAAAAGACAATGAATAACCAATTTTGAATCGCTTAATAAGGAATAGACTAGGAATTTTCTTCTAGAAAATTTTTATTCTATAACTTATTGAGAAAGAAATAAATAAATTAAAATCAAATCATAAAATCGAGATTAAATAATTATCAAACAATCAATACAATTTTAAAATCGTTTGTCGAGAAATGCAAAAATTACGAATGTTATTGTTTCAAAATTTCTTCATCAATTTCTTCATTATTATTATTATTGTTATTATTGTCATCGCAATTATTGTCGATAATATCTTCATTATTATCGTCCTCGTTTTTCTGCTCCCCCTCCTCCTCCTCATCATCATCATCATCGATTAGTTTCAACATTTTCAATTCTTTATGCTCTTTTTTTAAATTTCTAAGAGTATATTGCATTGCATTTTTGATGATACGATCGACAATCATTGAACTAGACATTAAGATTTCCGCTATCGATTTTTTTAAATTTTCCCATCTGTTTCGGTATAAGATAGGGATCCGATCCATCTCGATCTTTCATGATGGATGTTTTGCCATGGATCACTAGATCCACTTTGAAATGATCCAATAATTCTTTCGTAATCTTGAATGGTGCACCAATAATCACTTCGTTTACATACTTAAATCAAAAGAAAAGCCGTGAATTAAAGAATTCGATACAAAAAAAAAAAAAAACACAGAATCAATTCTCTTACTTTACAAGCTAACACTGAAAGAACACGTTCATGAAGATTCATAATCGGATAATTACTACCTTGAGTACGATTGACCACCGAATCACTATGAAGACCGACAATCAAAAAATCTCCATAAGATTTAGCTTTTTCTAGAAAATCTACATGTCCAACATGGAAGAGATCGAAAGAGCCATCAACATAGATGATCTTATCGC
This sequence comes from Sarcoptes scabiei, assembly GCA_020844145.1. NCBI lineage: Eukaryota > Metazoa > Arthropoda > Arachnida > Sarcoptiformes > Sarcoptidae > Sarcoptes > Sarcoptes scabiei. The sequence continues at coordinate 5,137,135 of CP080488.1, forward strand.
CAGGATTAGGATCTTTTCCATCAGCGAATTGGATAATTTTTTTGGTTGTGGGAAGAAAACGAGAAATACCGGTGTATGGACTATTGGCAGTACTATCTCTGCTGATACGTTCAGCATGTTCACTTGTGTGTTTCGTTAGATGCTTATCAATTGCTTCCTCATCGATTTGATGATGGCTTTTGGTCATCAACAACATTCTACCAACGATATCAGTCGTCGAAACTCCTTCAGTCCTTTGACATTCGCGATATCGATTAGCTTTTTTAACATAACGATAGGTATCTAAACCATTCTCATCGATGGTTATATCGTTTCCATGAACACAAAAATCACAATCATATTGATCCAATGTTTCTAGAGTGGTTATATACGGAGCGTTTTCGACAATCTCATCCACCCATTTGATTGCTCGTACCATTTTGTAACGTTCTTGTTCATTGTAAACTGGTGGACCTTTGTGACGCATTATCTCTTCATCAGAATGTACGCCAACAATCAAATAATGTCCCATCGATTTTGCTTGACGAAGTTGATTGGCATGTCCAAAATGTACCATATCATAGCTGATGGGAAGATTAAAAAGCTCAAAAAAATTAACAACGAATCAATCTTGTTTGGGATAGAAAAAAACTTGCCATCCATCACACCAAACTCGGATCAATTTACTATGATCGCGACTCGTGTCACAGCTTTCCGATCTGGTCGTCATTATCTGTTTTTCTTTTTTTCCGATCGTTGATGGACAATGAAGAAAATTTCCAAAATAAACAATGGCATTCAAAATCGTTGCTTTGTTTTTGAAACGATTATTCAATTTGTGGAAGATATTTGAGGTATGGGTTTCAATGTTTCAATGGTTTATTGAACAAAATTGATTAATTCGATGAGGAGAAAGAGATCAAATGTTTTCTATGTAATCAATACGATTAGATTGGCTTTAAAAATCAATCAAAACGACTAGTTATCAATCTGTTTTCACCAAAAATCAGTGATAAAAATGATTGCAGAAATTACATTTTGGTACAAACTAATCAAATCTTTGGATTAATTTATTGATTCAATTTGCTGAATCATTTTTCTTTCAAACAAAGAATTAGAGGTGGTAACCTTAATGGATGATTTCTTGCGGTTTAAAATAAACTAAAATTTTTAAATCGTTTTATCTTGAATCTATTTGATAGATATTGTGGCTAAAAGAATCGAAAGAAAGATTTAAGATTTGCAATGCGTAAACAAAACGGTTAAGTTTTTGTGCTTTTGATTTCAATTCTATTAACAATTCGAGAGTTCTAAGCAAAAAATTTCAATATGATTGCAATTTTAAAATTTTGAAATAAATCTGAAAGAGAATTTTTGCTTCGAAAAGAAACATATCATTACAATAAATGATTGATTTAATCATTTCGATGAATGAAAGTATTAAATAAATTTAATTAAATTTTATCTTTGAATTTTTGCTCTCTGTTCTCGTTCAATTTATCGTGCATCATTTTCTCCATATCTGTGGAATACTTGATTGATTTTGAGCATTCGATGTTGAAAAAAAGTATCAGAAAGAATAAATATTTTCAACAATTAATGTTTAATGATCAGAGATGTTCATTTAATAGTCGATACGATTGAGTAGCCACAATAGTGATCAATTAACTTCTCCAAACTTCATTGTTCTTCGAAACATATGCTTGAATTTCCTTGAGCGAGAGAATAGCAATATAATCGAATAGATTAGATTAATTTCGAATTGTTTCTTAAAATACACCGAAAAAACATCAGAAACGAAACAAAATATTTTGCAAAGAGAATAATTAGTGATAATTATTGATATGGTTAGGAACAGATTCCAAAAAAATATTGATTAATACATCACGATGTTTGAAGATTTATGATCTCTTATTTCCATAAAATCAGCCCAAAATTTGTGTTTCACACAAAGTAAACACGAAAATCGAGAGGCTAAAAGAAATTAATCGTCCCATTGTGTTTATTTCAGATCGAATCTTGGCCTAATAAACAGTAGTACTAGAATTTAGTAACTAGATAGAAGATGAACTTAGAAAAGTGATTTTTATGACACTTGAACATATCAACATTTTAATCATCTGAGAAAATTCGAATTTGTTTTTTTTCCTTCTAATCAAATAGCTCCATCTTTCAAAACGCTTTACAAGCAATAGATCATCATTGATCGAGAGAAAGCGATCAAAATCTAGAAAATAAATTCTCGATATTTGATTTCGAAAAAAAAATCAATCCAATCCCAAGCGATTAGACCTTCCTACCTGTTAATCTCTACTTTTTTTTCTCAAAAATCAAGTATAATTATAATAGTCTATAAATAGATAATGATGAATTGTTTCCTTACATCCATCTTCTGTTGATCTTAGCGGAAGAAATCAGTGCGAGCATCTTCGGTTTCACGAAATCATCTTCCTAGGCTGGTGAAAAGGAAAAAAAATACGAATATTGAGATAGTTCAATCTTGAGCTTGGCTACAAAACCAACCATCTAAAAGTCGAATTGTTCTCATTAGCTATTGTTGTGAAATTTTTTTCCAAGAAACACATAAACGAGAGAGAGAGAGATACTTGCATGGAATAAATCGTACCTGTGGGAGAGAGAGAGAGAGAAAGAAATGGCTAATGTTGATGTTGAAACACACAGGGTCCATCCACATCAAGTTTCTCTCTGAACGAATTGAAAAGTTATTTTATTTTGGGTTAACATTTGGTTTGATTTGAATCGTGGTTTGGTTTGATGAAAAATTTCGTTTTCTCTCTCTCTCTCTCTCTCGTTCTCTATTTATATTCTCACTCTTCATCTCTTTGTCGACGTTTAATAAATTTCCAAAGCTCTATTTTGGTTCGAACATTTTGATTCGAATTGAAGATTTAGTGAAACATCGTAGAAATTTTTATACGAAAATAAAATAGGTTTGCCTAGAGTCCTTGGATTAATTCCCATTCTAATCACTCTTCTTTCTTATAGATTCTAGCAAATTTTGGCTACGATCGAAGTGTAAACACACCAACAACCAGAATGGCTCGCGGGCAACAAAAGCTTCAATCACAACAGAGAGCGCAGAAAAAAGCTCAAGAAATGAAACGCCAACAAGGCCATGATCAAAAAGCAGCTGCACAAGCAGCATTGATTCATAAATGCTCCGTCTGTATGGTAAATATTGATGATGATAAACGAAACGAGCTTGATTAAATTAGTTTATTTTTCTAACTCGAATTTTGTCGATCTTATATCGTTTCGTTTGAAATCATTCCAATCATGATCAGTCTCAAATGCCCGATCTGAAGACTTATAAGCAACATTTCGAGAATAAACATCCGAAAGCACCATTACCAGACAATCTAAAGGAAGTTCAAGCATAGAGTTTAGCTTCAAGATCGAGGCACGACTCATCCAATTGAAGTTAATCAATCGATTTGATGATTACAAAACAACTCTCTTCCAGTTTGTCAAAGCCATCATTCAAAAGATTTGCCTTGCAAAATTCTCCATTCTCATCGTCATTGTTCTCGATTTTGAATCATTTCTTTTCTAAAATAGAAACTTTTTGCGAATTATTTACTTTTTGATTTGATCTATTATGAAATCTGTAGCGCAATAAAAATTGAATAAAAACAACAAAATTCGAATTCAAAATTCAATTTGCGAAAATTTCCGTTACCATTTTCTTATCTAACTAGAAATCCAAACATCAATAGAACTCGATCTATGGTATCCTTCATTTGGGATTTTTTTTGCGCAAACATTTCTCAAGCCCTCACAAATTCCTATCACATATCGATTGAGGTCAAAAAATGAATGAAGAAAACAGCGAAACAGAAAGGGAATTTATTGAAAAATTTATTCAAAACAAAAACACAAATGAATTTGATGTTTAAGGTAAAAAGATGATGAGTGATGGAAAAAAATTTTCCCAATAATATTACAATTTTTTTTTTAAAAGCAGATAAAAAATGGAGCTATATTTAAATCCTAAATCCTTATTCAAACCTTGTCCATAATGTTTGTCATCAAAATCGTTTCAAATTTCGAATGAAATTCGATCCAAGATTTCAATCGAATTCAGCATTCAAGGATACGATGATGACGGTGATGATGATGATCAGGAAGATTTTGAAATCAATCCTACCAAACTTAGATGAGAAGCTAAGCTTAGATTTTGTGTGTGCTATGAATTAATAAATGGCTATAATTAATTAATTAATTCCATCGCATCTTTCCACAAATTGTTTCTCAAGCATTTGATTCGAAAATTCGAAGAAAAAAAATACAGCTTTGCGAACAAATCGTTCGAATTCGAATCTTTGAAGCTTTTTGATTATTCGAACGAAAGAAGTCAATCGATTCGAATCTCTCTCTCTCTCTCTCTCTCTTCGATTTAACCATTGGAAGCTATTCGATTTGGAAACTTTGCCGATTTGGATTCTATTCAATACGATCAATATTAAATATTAGATTTTTTATTTTTAGAAATTATTTTACAAAAAAAAAAAAAAATTCAAAGCAAAAGCCAAATCAATGGCTTATAGAGATGATGTGCGGGTGTGGTTGCAGAAAAGAATAATTCATTTAAGAAAAAAAAAGAATTAGAAAAAAAATCGAAAATTGTCAAAATATCGAAGTTTTTCGTTTGCAAACTGATTGAATCGTTTCGTTGTTAGCCAGTCGTAATTCGATTTTCTAGTTTATCTCGTATTTCGGTCTATTTCTTTTGGATTGGAATGGTTTGGATGGCACCAGTTCGATAGAATGAAGATTGCGTTTGGATTGGAGTGCTAACGAATTGAATGGCACTTGGTTGAGTTTGATAGGCACCAGTCAAGACAGTTGTTGGTTGAATTTGAGTGAAACCAGTTGTTGTAGTAGCTCCAGAAATTGGAACCAATCGAGTTGAGGTCAAAGTTTGAGTGATTGGGACAGTTCCAGTTGTAAAAGTATATTGACCACCGGTCAAACCAGCACCGGCAGTTTGAGCAGCAGCAGCTGAACCTGGCACCAAAACTAAGTTTTGGCCGACTAATTGTTGTTGACCGCTACTTATCAATCGAGTGCCAGTAGCACCTCCAGTTGTGGTCAAAGTCAATGTGCCTCCTCCAGTACGGAATCCACCAGCACCACCGGCAAGACCAAGAGCAGCACTGCCTGCAGCTCCGCCACCACTGATCAATCGTGTAGTTTGACCTCCTGCACCAAATCCGACGAGGCCAGATCCCGAACCTCCAGTAGTTCCGAAGGTGATCAAGGCGCCAGAGCCTGAAGCTCCAGCAGCGCCTCCGGAACCGACAAGACCACCTCGAGAAGCAGCAGAAAGTCCAGCAGCACCGAAACCAGCTGCTCCGCTAGCTCCCGAACCTCGGATTGTGCCGACAGTAAGACCACTAGCACCAGCTCCTAAACCACCAAGACCAGCTGCAGCACCGGCACCAGCACCAGCGCCTCTTAAACCACCAAAGCCAGCAGCAGCACCGGCGCCAGCACCTGCACCTCTTAAACCACCAAAGCCAGCAGCACCACCAGCACCAGCACCTGCTGAACCTCTAAGATCAGCAGCACCGACACCTCCTAAACCGCCAAGACCAGCTGCACCGGCACCTCCTAAACCGCCAAGACCAGCAGCACTGGCACCTCCTAAACCGCCAAGACCAGCTGCACCGGCACCTCCTAAACCGCCAAGACCAGCAGCACCAGCACCTCCTAAACCGCCAAGACCAGCAGCACCGGCACCTCCTAAACCGCCAAGACCAGCAGCACCGGCACCTAGGCCAGCTCTGCCTCCTGCTGATGGACCACTCGGGCCAGTCGGACCGACTGGACCTGAAGGTCCGAATGGACCACTTGGACCTGAAGGACCCGTTGGACCGGCAAGATTAGCGATTGGACCAGTTGGACCGGCTGGACCTGAAGGTCCGAATGGACCACTTGGACCTGAAGGACCAGTTGGACCGGCAAGATTAGCGATTGGGCCAGTTGGACCGGCTGGACCTGAAGGTCCGAATGGACCACTTGGACCTGATGGACCAGTTGGACCAACAAGATTAGCAATTGGACCAGTTGGACCAGTGGGACCGGCTGGGCCTGAAGGACCTCCTGGGCCTAATGGGCCAGATGGGCCGGTCGGACCTCTTGGACCTAATGGACCTGATGGACCCGATGGGCCTGATGGACCGGTTGGACCTCTTAAATTAGCGACTGGACCAGTTGGACCTCTCAAATTAGCAACTGGACCTGATGGACCACCTGGACCTGATGGACCTCCTGGGCCTGATGGACCTCCTGGACCTAATGGGCCTCCTGGACCTCTTGGACCTAATGGGCCTGATGGGCCTGAAGGTCCTGATGGACCTCTTAGATTGGCGACTGGACCAGTTGGACCTCTCAAATTAGCAACTGGACCAGTAGGACCAGAAGGACCAGTACCAGTTCCGATGCTTGATGGAAGACCTGCAGCACTGAAAAATTGATCACGATTTCCGCCAGCAGCTTCCCATAGAGCTCTCAATTGTGGAACGCTCGGAGCAGATGATTTGTAAACGGCAGAGGCGGTTTCATGAGATTCTGTTCCGACTTCGTTAGTAGAAACTTCAGCATGGAAACCGTTCTCATCAGCAACATAATCTACTCGACGATCTTGACCATCGAGACCTTTGATGAAGTAAAAACCAGTGATTCTACCGTTAGCGTCGCCTAAAGTAGAATAGAGCAAAATAATGGCATTAGATAACGAAATCTTTGATGATGAAATTGATTGAGTGATCTTACCGACTTCTTCTCGGGCTGTAGAACTACCATCATCATTGCTTGAACTACGATGAAAAAAATGCAAAATAATTTCACATCTAGACAACTCGAGTAGATATTAGCTTACGAGAAAACAAAATTATACGGTTCTGGAGCTGGATGAGGTTCTTCTTGAGCATAGACTGAGGAGGCCACCAAAGCCAAGCTCAAGATGATCTATTTAGTAGATGAGATCGACAGATAAATCAGAATCAATTCACAATTGCAAATCAAATAATTCGATAATTTTCGAGGAACAAGAAAAAAAAATTTTGTTTCCAAATTGAAAAAAAATGAACTATATCAAACCTTAAAACTCATCATCTTGATGGTGAACAATTAGATTGGGAACGATTATGAAAAGATTTCTAAAAAAAAAAATTTGCTGCAAGTTCTACTTCCGATCTTCGTTCCGACCACAAACAAAAAACTAAATCAAACAAATTTCAATCTCATCAAAAAAGTAAATCACCTTTTTATATCTTTTTGTCTTCGATGCTATCTAATGCATCCAGAGAGAGAGAGAGAGAGAGAGAGAGAGAGAGAAGAGATTCTTTTCGAATTGTTTCTTTTAGAAGAATGAGGTGTGTGAATCTTTTTCTTCTTCTTCTTCTTCTTCTTCTTCTTCTTCATCAAACGAAATTCTCAATACATAGGAAATCGCGCCAAGATTGCGCATCTTTGATTCCAAACAAAACTATCCGTTCACTATTCTTATGGTATCTGTGTTTGCATTCGATGCGATCTTTCTCTCTCTCTCTCTCTCTCTCTCTCTCTCTCTCTCTTTTGTTGCAAAAGTTACAATTTTGTTTCAGATTTTCAAATCTTTCGTGAAGAAACGTGAAGAAAGAGTTGTGATCGCGAAACACAAACAAATAGATAGCTTTTTTCTTTAAAATTCTAGAGAAAAAAAAATGAAGAGGAAAAAAATTTTCTCCATTAAAATCTATGCTAAAGAGACTACCTTTTTTTTTTTTTGCTAAGTCGCATATAGGGTGTAAGATTGATTTAGTACGATAGTAATCCAAGAAACATCCTCCTCGAATCTTCATTAGCATCGATGTTCACTTGTCGGCTGTTTTCGATTTTGTTAAGAAGGAAAAAAAAATAAAACAAAATAAAATAATAATAATTTTCCAATTCCATCGAAGGTCTATGATGATTGATTTATACTTGGCGTATCGAACACACACACACACACACACACACAGCTTTTTTTTTTTTTTTTTTTTTTTGTTAAAAAAAGCCATTTTTTGATCGATTTCTCTATGATCTCTATCGCTCTCCATAAGTTTGTGTGTTTTTATTCACTCGAAAACTCGATTTTAGCGTAAAGATGATTCGATTCGATTCGATCTCGATTGATCTGATCTTCGAAGAAAGGAGAAAAGAGAGAGAGAGAGAGAGAGAGAGAGAGAGAGAGAGAGAGAGAGAGAGTTAATTCAATGTTTGAGAATCAAATTAACGAAACGTGGAATCTTTCTCTTAACGATGATGATGATCGTCATCATTAATTTTTTTATAATGATATTTGATTTTGATCTTTTTTTTTTTTTTTTTTGAAAATTGAATCCGAAAACGAAAGAAGCATTGCTACGATAACGCTTTACGATAAATCGAAACAAATCTTAGCCTTTCGAGGAAAGAATCTTTCTAATTCTAGACATCAAATCATCTTCATATTAACTTTCGAATTCAGCAAATCTTCTTGTCAGAATCGTTTTAGCTAACCCTTTCCAAAAGAGAGAGAGAGAGAGAGAGAGAGAGAGAGAGAGAGAGAGAGAGAAAGAGAATAGTTAAGCGAAATCAAATCGATCAATGTCTCATAGCATAGCCGCAAAAGAATAGAAGAATTGATTCTAATCCAAATTGATGGGATTCAAAAAAAAAAAAAAAAGTTTCATTGTCGAAGTAAATCATTTTAATCTCATCATCATCATCTTTATTTTTGCCATTTCGATAAGAATTTTCCCAATTAGAAGAATCGTAGCTATTCTCGAAGAGAAATTCCGATCGATTTGGAATAAAAATACAAACCTATCGATTAGATTCATAACGATGGAAAGTTTTTTCGAACGAATCGCTTCGATTCGAGAATGTTAATCTTTGAAATTGAAACCTAACCTCAGCAAAGCTTTGATGAAACGAATTCAATGCAATGTTTCCATGGCTTTTTTTCTCTCCAATGTTTTTTATCTAATGTTATTCTTTAGGGATTTTCTTTCTTTTCTTTCTTTCTTCTTCTTTCTTCTTTAAAATTTTCTTCTTCTTCATCTTCATCCTCATCATCATCATCAAACATTCCAATCAAGAGCTGTTTTGTTTTCTTGGTCACATTATTATTCAATCGAGAAATGATTCGATCCGATATGAATTGGAATATGGAAAGGAAGAAGAGAGAGAGAGAGAGAGACAGAGCGAAAATACAAATTTTCCCATCGAATGAATCACTTTGAAAATTGAAAGAGATTGAAATGACAAAAACAGAATGAAAATTTTTTTTTCTTCCAATTCAATGTTTTTTTTTTCTTCTCATTTTTAATTATTTCTGATTAGTTTTGATTTGATGCATCAATAATCGCGCATAGAATTGCTTGTTTCTGCGTGGGGAGCGCTTAGAAACATCGATCTTATTTCATTGATCGCATCATAAATGATTGAATCAGAATCGAATCGAGATTGACATCATCGCTCTCTCTCTCTCTCTCTCTCTCTCTCTCTCTCTCTCTCTCTGTCGCTAGAATAATAATTGTTTGTTGAAACCTCTCCTCAATCGAAGAATCCTATTCTTCTATTGCATATCTTACCATAATAATAATAATATTAATAATAATAATAATTCCCTCTTGAATCGTAAACGTAATCGCAATGAAATTCCGATCGATTTGTGATTATGAGATCGATGTGATTCGATAATAGTAATGAATTGTAGCAAATAATAGCGATGAATTTTCAATCGAATCGAAAAATAATTAATTCATGTAACATTCCTCCATCGATTACGATTATAACTTCAATATAATGCTTCAATTACGATTAGGAATGAGATGAATTATGAGTAAAATAACGAAACCTAACCACCTCACCTTGAATTTGTGATTTGTTCTTTGCAAGAAGATGAAGAAGAAGAAGAAAATGAAAAAAAAAAGAATTATTTTGGTTTTGAATTCAATTCGAAAACCCAAAAAAAAAAAAACAAGCTGCAAGCTCATTGGTTCGCAAGCGAATCATCCTCATCATCACCATCATCATCCTTATTATAACCTGTTTGCTTTCAATAATGGTTTGCGAGAAATGGTATAAATTAATCTATGAAGCAAAAAAAAAAAAAATAATAATAATAATAATAATAAAACTGTTGTGCTGTTCATTCATCAATGAAAGAAAATCTTGAATTTTGTTTCGATTGTTGTTGCAAACGATCCACAATTCTAGAAAATCTTTTATAGCAGAAGAAAAAAAAAAGAATCTATTTATGAAAATTTTAGACGAAACAAAAACAGAATTGTGAAAATGATCTCGAAAGTCATTGTGGTTCTAACCTTTTTAAGTTCTTTTATCGCCTCAAAAAAAAATAAATCACTAATCTAATCTGTGAGGTTAGGTTTCAATGCTTTCAAGCAATGACAATCATTACATTTTCGATGAATTCGAATGTAAAAAAAAACAAAAATCATTGGCCACCAATATTTTCGTCTTTTTTTTTTTTTGCTTTTCTATCTCTCTCTCTCTCTCTCTCTCTCTCTCTCTCTCTCTCTCCTTCAACATTTTTTTTTTCTAGGACATGAATGAATGTGAATGATTTTTGGTTTTAAATCTTTTTCCCACATCTTTAAATGTTCGAATCGGATTAGAAAATGAAAATGAAAATGAAAAACATTGTTGGCATTCATTTTGAGATCGAACAACATTGTAAAATGTGGATATCGACCATGTTGAGGATCATCACATCCGATACGAATCTTATGATAGAAGATTTTAAGAGAAAAAAATGATTTTCAAAATCTCATTCAATGTTTCATCTCATTTCTTTACAACGAGCTAGCTAAGCATAACAGATAGATATCAATGAGCTTTCTTCTTCAAAGAGATCAAATCTATTGTAACGAATTGATTGATTGAATGAACAAATTTCATAAAACAACTTTTGTTGCTCAGCAATCTAATCTAAGAATCGATCCAAGTCTCGAATGTTTTTTGTGGAGCAATAATCGAACACACCCACACACACAAACGCACTAATTATCGAAATCAAATTTATGATAGCTTTGATACTGTTTTATTATTATCTTTTACATCTTTGATGTAATAAATTTTATCAGATAGGAAATAATTAGGAAAAATAAAATTCAAGAATCGAATTGTAAATTAACCACACTTATGTAACCGATGATTCGTTCTGTTCGTTCGGAAAGAAACAACAAACAAGAAGAGGAGAAAATATTAAATAAATATTAGAAATATTAGATAATTGTTGTTTCATTTTGATGAAATTTGCGAAGTTTGATCCTAGCTTTTGAATTTGATTCCATTGATTCACAGACAGGAAGTAGAAGAAGAATACGAATGTAAGAGAAATGTAATACATATGATATGTACACGGTGAAGCAAAAAAAAAAAAATGGCTCCGATTCTAATTGTTCGATGCTGGATAATAAGGACCAGTAGGCATCGGAACCTCTTCATTTTGGACCAAAACCAATGTTGGTGCAGTAGAAATCGATGAATTAGTAGGCGGCTGTTGCTGTTGTTGTTGAGATTTCGCCAACATTTCTTCTCGATTAGCTCTATTTTTTTTTTTTTTGAAATATTAAAAAGAAGAAATCATACAAAGTTAATTTCCGTCGGAATTGAAACATTTCAAATTTCAACAGGGATTACTTTTTACCAAGAGCCATCAATAGATAAAGTGCACTGGTCGCCATAATTAGACCACAAGAAAAGAAGGTACTTATACCAGTACACCAGAAAAACGGAATCGCAGCGAAACTAAAAAAGAAAATAGAGAGAGAGAGAGAGAGAGAGAGAGAGAGAGAGAGAGAGAGAGAGAGAGAGAGAGAGAGAGAAAAAAACGAAATTCTTAATTTACATTTTCAAAGTTTCATTTAGCTTAGCTTCGAATCGAACGAGAAAGCAGAGAGAGAGAGAAAGAAATCAGAAAACCAAATCGTTTTCCTAGCATACTGACAGAACTAAAAGATTGACTCATAGAAAAGATAGATAGAGAGATAAATTATCACAGATTTCGACGATCTTTAAGCTTAGGTAAGAGTTTTCCAAAATTTAAAATCGAGAATGCTACAGCGACATAAGCGAAAACAAAACATAAGAGCAGATCTTGTTCGTCAGTATAGATGGAGATTAGTTTTGTTTGATGGAGAGTGGAGAAGAAGATGACAATCTTCGAATCGAAGATATTCTTCTTTTTTTTTCTCTCTCTCTCTCTCTCTCTAAATATTAGAATGATCTCTCTCATTAATTCATAATTTAATCTCCGCAAGTGTTTTTGTTTCTTCTCTTCATCACTTAATCGATCGTATTGAGAACAGTATTGATTTCTTCGAAACGAAAAAAAAAAAGAATAATGATGATGGTTTTCCATTTGAGCAAAAAAAAAAAAAAAATTAGCGATTCCAAATCTTAATTGACTGAGATTAATTCTTGAAAAAGAAAAAAATTTAAATTTGGAACTTCGAAACAAATACTCTGCGTGTGGCTAATGATAAGCTTAGCTTTTCTTCGCTTCAAATCGATTCGATTTTTTGTTTTTTTTTTTTTTTTGATATCAGCTTTCCAAATGATTAGAATCTAATCCAATACGAAATAAGCGAATGGAATTCTCAATCGAGATCGAATGGGAAGTACGTTCGTAATCATTGAATTCATAATAACTTTACGATTCTTTACGATGACGATAATGGTGATGGCGATTTCGAATTACAGGAACGATTCAAACTCATATTTTTTTTTTTTTTTTGAGTAAAATTTTTTTTCTATTTCCATTTTTGAGATCTTTTTTTTTCTTAACAATTCGCTAATCATTTCATAATATTATGTTCGATTCGATTTCTTCATTTGGATTTGTATTTGGCTCAATTCTATTATCAATAAATGTTTCTATTCCAAAATAGAGAATTAGTTTTTCGTTTCATTTCCAAATGAAACATTAACAATAAAATAATATTAACTTTGTAAATTCAAAGAAAGAAAAAAAAAAATTCCCAACAAATTTCGATGATTAATTGCTTTTGTTGGTTTATGATGATTCTTCGATTAGAATCTTTGAGAAGAGAATTCTTCAGTTTTTTTTTCTTCAGACACTTGATTCATTCTCAAAAAAAAAAAAAAAATTTAACACTTCTCAATCATAATCCTATTATTGAGATAGATTGAGAGAAAAATTTTTTCTGATCTTTTGGGAACAAAATCTTTTTGTTTTTCTCTCTCTCTTGCTTTCAAATTCACAGTTTTATGATATTAAAATTTCAATTAAAAACGTTCCGTGATGATCAATAGATGATGATGGATTCGAAATCTTAAGCTCACTTCCGTATGAAGAAAGAAGATAATTGCTTTGAAAGCTTCAAAAAAAAAAAAAAAAAAAAAAAAAAAAAAAAAGAAGCTTCTAATTAATTAAGAATCAAAAAGAGAACAAAGTTCTACGAGCAGGAAAAAAAAGTTTGATGATTTTGATTCGAAATCAGACGAGTGAAGATCAGAATCGAACAAAAAACAAAAAAAAAAGAAAAAGAAGAAAAAAAAAGATATCCGCTTTTTTTTTTTTGCTCTCGAAACTCACAAGAGATAGATTGTAGCCTTGATCCACGGCGGTCTCTTATTCAGCAAGGTTGATGGCATATAGGCGAATTCGAAGAAGATGCAGCAACAAGGCGCCTCGGTTAAGATCATCAAGAATCCTTCAACTCTGGAAACAAACAAAGAGAAAGAAAGAGAGAGAGAAGATGGGAGAAAATAATTAGATTTGATTAATTGATTTCGAAGCGAAACGAAACATTAATTTTTATTATTATTATTTTTTTTTTTCATTCATCTGATTGAAACCAATTGAAACATCTAGATCTTACATTAGTAGCGCACCGCTAACGATACATTTGATTTCGAGAATGTCCAAAATTAGAAAAAAACCACAGATACCGCTAACTGGAAAAAGAGAGAGGGAGGGAGAGGGAAAGAAAAAAAGAAAAAAAAATAGAATAAAATTAACAAAAATTTAAAATTCGTTCAGCAAAGAATCTTCATTTCGACAATTTGATTAATTAAACAAAATAGTTTCTATTCGGATTCAATCATAGAAAAAAAGAAAGAATCAGAGAAATAATAATTCTAATTATAATAATACTAATAATAATAATAATAAATTTATTTAAAAAGAAAAACGAGGTGGCAATATGGATAACTCAATAACTCTTTCGTTAAGGAAATCTTTTCGATTTTTTCGAATGAATTTTGATAGCTAAATATTTTTAACAAAATAAAATTTCTCTTTTTTTTTGGAATTAATTGAAAAAGAAAAGCTAAAAAAGAAAAAAAAAAAATTCCAATATTCTTCTTTTGCTTGTATCATCAATGTTTGCCTAAGCCTAAGCGTTCTTCTTTTTAGTTCGGTTTCAATTTCATCTTTTGATTATGAACATTTCGAAAAAATTAACAATTAAAAAACTATCAAAACCACAAAGTTAATCGATGAAATTAAGTTTTCTCATTTAATTAATTGACAATAAAAAAAAAAGAAAAACAGAAATTGAAGACACAACACACACACACACATACACAAACATACACATAGACAGAGATATTCTCTTGGCTTTATTTAGATTTGGAGAAAAATTTTATTTTCCCTTTCTTCTTTTCTTCCAATCAAAAGTGCTCGTTTTAGAAGGCCAATCGAAAAAATTCTAATACTAACAATAATAATAATACTAATAATAGTCAATAATAATACAAAACAAAACAAATAAATAATTAAATCAATGATCGAAGAGAGAGAGAGACTGAATCCCAACGATGAGTCTTTACGAGAAAAAGAAGAAGAAGAAGAAGAAGAACGATATGGATCGAGAGCTAAAAAAGATGGATGCTGAAATGTTTGTGGAGTAAAAAAAATTGATGGAATGGGATAATTTACTGGCTTATAAAAAACATAAACTGAAAAAAAAGTGAAGAAATCTTTAAACTGAATTTAAAATCAATCAAAGCAGCATCATTTTCACCATTTTCAATGGTTTCAGAAGCGAAATTTCGGCACCGAATTCGATTCGTATGGATCGTAGCTTTTTTTGTTCGCTATATCTTCTCTTCCTATTTTTTTTTTGTTTGTTTGTTTGTTTGTTTGATCTTTTAATTTAAACTTTTGATTCATTTTCAGTGGCAATTAAGAGAATGATGGTGAAACATCCCAAATTCATTTTGTATTGCATAGAGATAGAAGAAAAGAAAGATTCGCTTAAAAAAAAAGATAAATTAATTAGGATATGATGATGATTAGCGAAAGGAAGATGATCTCTCCATACACTTATCGATTAAACCACTTGATTGGAATGAAATGGATTTGTGAAGAAAAAGTCTCGATGATGATGATGATGATGATGATTGACTAAACCTAAACCAGACGTTTAATTAAAAATGTCGAAGAATCTCAAGATTTATCAAGACGATAAGATATGAAAATATTCTAACAATCTAGATCTTTCAATTCACCTAGCTGCAAAGAACGGGAATCGAAATTCGATTTCAATTAGACCAAGAATTGGAAATTCCCAATCGAGTTATCTTTCTAATTTGTTAGCTAAAATTTTTTCTCTTTCTCTCCACTAAACTAAACAAAAGGGTTACGATTCAAAACGGCATTCAATTTCAATTCCGATTTAAAAACGAATCCATTCATTTAGTTTCATAGCGTTCGCATAGCAAAATAAATTAATCAATATTGGAGATTTTGAGAAGAAAAAATTTTTTCAATGTCAAGTTTTTGAAATGTTTCACTATAAATCACACACATCTTCATCATTTTTCAAAAACAATTATTTTGAGGTGTGTGTGTGTGTGTGTGAGATGTATCTTTGTTCATTTATGCGCCAAGCTTATCATCTTAATCATCATCTTCATCATCATCATCACCACCTTCTTCTTCTTCTTCTTCTTCTTCTTCATCATCATCATCAATCGATCTTAAAAGTTTCAAAATCATAAGAGTTTCAATTCAATTTGAAAATGTGGAAAACAAATTCGTAAAAAAAGCTAAGATGGTGAAAAGATTATGAATCTCTCTCACTTTGAATCGATCACAAATCTATGAAATATTCACACCAAGCTAATTCATACGTGATCAGAATGATACGCTAGTTTTCAAACACAAACACACATACACACACCACCACCATACGATGTTGATGAAGATCGGAAATAAAAATCGATTCGCAAAAAACTATGTGGGAGAAAAGCAAAGAATAAGATGAGTTTGATCTAAAAACAAGATTAAAAATAACAAAATAAATTTTTTGTTTCGAAAAAAAAACAAAATAACCAATCGAAACAATTAATATTTAATATTTCTGTTTGTCTACATCAAAAGAAAAAAGTTTTTGAAGTGTTGTGAAAATTGAATATTTTTTTTTTCTCCTCAAAAGGTGATGAAGAATGATTGGATGAGATGTTTGATGATGCAATCATCGATGCTAATGACTGCTATTTTAAGCGATTTCGAATCCGTTAATCATCATCATTCGCAATCGTTAATTGATTGGTTCGTTCTTCAATCAATTAATAGGCAGCTTGATGCTTCTCCGTTCTCTGTTTCCCAAATCCGTTTCGAAACGAAGAGATTGAGATAAACTATAGAGCATTGAATAGATTCAATCAATTTCGAACAAGAAAAAGTGGGATGCATTCATAAAAATTTGCATAAAAATATCTCAATCTTTGAGGATGTTTAGTGATTAATTACAGAAAGAACTATAAGTGATCGATTTGTAGAGTAATTGCGATCGATTCATAGAAAATATCAATTAGTCTTTGAAAATCATCATTTTTGTCATATTTCTTTGAAAGAAATCATTCATCGTTTCAAGTGAAACTAATTTGGCATAAAATTTTTCTATGATGATGATGATGAAGATGATTTTAGATATCACAGCGTAATTATTCAATCAATGAAACTAACGGAAACTGATTTGAATTGCAATCAATCTTTTGGGATGATTCAAATCTGATTTCTAAGTCAATCAATTTTTCTTTGAATATTTTTGTCATTGGATTGAAGATTTCGATGACTTTTTTTTTGCACAAAAATTATCTATAGTATTTTACATACCGACACCGGCAATGGAGCCTATAGATCGTGCTGCGGTGGTTATCAGCCAAGGTTGATCATTCGCTTGATTTGTTTGTTGTTGTTGTTGTTGTTGACTTTCGGATTTTAAAGTTCCAATGATGGCATTGAAAACATTCATTTTCACTCGAAAATAAGAGACTTAAAATTTTAGAAAAACTCAAATTCAACGATGCGGCGAAATTTTTTGGATTCTGAAAGACAAAAAAATTCACAGCTCAAAATAAATAAATGAAAGTCAATCAAATTATAGTTCAGTGTACCTTCAAAAGCAAATTATCAACGAGCTTCTCTACAGCCTATATCTGCTATTGCTGATCAAATGGAAACGCTGACAACAATATAAAGCGATGGAATAGAATTATTTTCCGATTGATTCGAAATAATGGCCATACAACAGCAATCACAACATTGAGTCGATAAATAACGGTCGAGATAATTATCAATTAGCTATTGCTCAGATTGATCGAAATTCAATGATTAGCTATTGATGATTTAGTTTGTCCCAAAAGATTGCATTAAGAAGAATGAATGATAACAAAGTGATCAATCGTAATACTCTTCTTCGAAGTTAAGAGACTTAATTTTGTTTGATTTGAATCCAGATTATGTCTTGATTGATTCAATCTTCAGTGCAGCAAAAAAATCTTCAACACTCTTTCGAGAAGAATCTAAACAATATCAATATGGAATGAAAATTGTTAATAAAATAATAAGCTAACTATGAAATTTGATCGAAAATATCAAATAAAAAAAAAATAATAAAAAAACAAACAAACAAATAAAAAACATACGAAAAGTAGCGAACCAAAAAATCCACAAAAGTCTCCATCGAACAATTCCTCTCATCCAACTCATCTCTCTTCTCTTTTCTATGTTTTCGATCTCTATACGTATCCCATCGTAGCCGATAGATGGAGTAAGAAAAAAAAAAATTCCAATTTATCTTATCTGAAATCTAATCTAATTTGTCTTATCGATCATTCGGTAAATTCTCCGAGAAATGAGAATACTCGAGAACGAAACAGTCCGATTTATCGGATTCGGATCATCAAAATGAAACCAAATTAATCTTCTGGTGGACTAAATGAAACCTCGAAAGATTTGAGAAAAAAACCTGAAATTCAACATTAGATTCGAGAAGAAGGGAAAAAAAAGGGCTATTATTTTTCAAACAATTCGAAAAGCAGACAAGATCGATCAAACAAATTTCGGAATCTAAACTAGCGAATCAATCGAAACAAAAACAATCTTCAAAGTTTCATCGAGAAAATATCGATATTCGGTCATAAACACAGACAAACAAAGAGGGAGAAAGAGAAAAGAGAGAGAGAGAAAGATGGGCAGAGAAGATAGAGATAAAGGAAATAGCGAAAATTTTGTTCGAAGAAAATTTTTCTTCGAGATTTGATTGCAAAATAATCGAGGCAACAAAGAAAAAAAAATACTAAACTAACAAACTAAACTCATTCAAAGAATTTCAATCGGACTGAACAAAAAAAATAATTAAATAAATTGACAATGAATACAGTTTCAATCGTTGAATTCACTCAATTGTTTATTGGTGGCAAATTTTTCGATTCGAATCCAAAGCGATCGTTCTCGACGGTCAATCCTTTCGATGGTAAAGTGATCGCAAACATTCAACAAGCATCATTGGATGATATCAATCTAACCGTACAAGTAGCGAGAAAACGATTCGAAGATTGGAGCCAAACTTCGCCAAGTGTTCGAGGACGATTTCTTTATAAACTAGCGAATCTTTTCGATGAGAATATCGAACGCATTGCGGTAGAAACAATTTCATTTCCGTTCCAATCAAATCGATTCTAATTTGATGTGATTGTGTTTTGTTTCATTTTGTTAAAGTCTTTAGATTCATTGGAGAATGGTATCCCAATCACAGAGATGATTCATTGTACTCGTGCTGCTGCAGAAATTTTACGTTTCTATGCAGGTGCGGTGGATAAAATCAAAGGTGAAACATTACCGATGGATCAACAAAGGTGGACGATGACCGTACGTGAACCTTTAGGGGTTTGCGCCATCATTATTCCATGGAACAGTCCTACATTGATGTTGGCGAAAACGATTGGACCAGCTTTGGCCACAGGCAACACTGTGATTGTGAAGCCTGCCGAACAAACATCCTTATCGGCTCTGTTCATCGCTCACTTGACTACACTAGCTGGACTACCTGGCGGAGTTTTCAACGTTTTGACTGGCGATGGACCAAACGTCGGTGCTCATCTCGCATCCCATATGGATATCGATATGATCACTTTTACCGGTTCGTTAGAAGTGGGACGTAAAATTATGGCTGCATCGGCGGAATCGAATTTGAAAAAAGTCACCCTGGAATTGGGAGGCAAAAGTCCATTGGTAATTTTTGATGATGTCGATGTTGAGAAAGCAGCTCAATTATCGTCCAACGCTATTTTCGTTTCGAATGGTCAAGTTTGTTGCTGTGGTAGTCGAACTTATGTGCATGAAAAAATCTATGATAGATTTCTAAAAGAATGTGTGAAACTTGCAGAGAATAGGATTGTTGGTGATCCAATGGATCCGAAGACTCAGCACGGACCTCAGGTAGATGAGTCTGCGGTTGAAAAAATCATGACAATGATCCGAAGCGGTCTGAATCAAGGCGCCTTATTAATGACTGGCGGTAAGAAAGGATTGAAAAAATCTTTGTCGAACGGAATCGATGATTATTTCATTCAACCGACTGTCTTCGCCAATGTCGATGAATCGATGTCGATCGGTCAAGAGGAGATATTTGGTCCAGTGCAGAGCATAATCAAATTCTCATCTCTTGATGAGATCATCGAAAGAGCGAACAAAACGAAATTCGGTCTGGCTGCAGGCATCATAACAAATGATATCAACAAAGCACTTAAATTTGCCCGTTCAGTTCGAGCTGGTACATGTTGGATCAATTGCTATTTTGTTGTTCGACCATCAACACCTTTCGGTGGATACAAACTTTCTGGCGTCGGAAGAGAGTTCGGAGAGGAAGCACTCCGACAGTATACGGAAACAAAAACTATTACAATCAATCTGGACGAAAGCAATTATTTATTCGGTTAAGTAAAGCTAGAATTATTACAATGTGATTCAAAATGATAATCATTTCTCAAACATGATTTTTACAATGAAAAATAATGAAAAAAAAACAATCTCATTTTCTCTCATTATTCTTTATCATCTGGTCTTTCATCACTATCTTTAGCAGAATGTTCATGTAGAAGAACATATTCTCGTGAACTGAAACCAAATTTGATAACATCTTGCTCCAGTAGCTCCACGAATCGTTTCGGTTCGATTTGATTTCCATTCACAAAAGTACCATTCGCCGATTCTAAATCGATGATATAGGGACGGATAACTTTTTTCTCTGTTTCATCTGGCAATTTTTTTGTTATGCATCGAAATTGAATTACAGCATGCTGTTTTGAGCAAGAAGGATGATCGATTGGTATATCGGCAACTTTACGTTCTCGGCCAAGCAGATAGGCGCTTTGTTTATGAATCGGAATGTATTCCAATGCTTCACGACCTTTGAAAGGATAGAGACGCCAATGTGTTTTCGGAATCATAGCTTCTGGAGGTTCATTGTATTTGATCACTATCCCATTGAATGTGTTTGTATCACGAGCCAACGCTCCGGTCAGTTCAAAATTTGGTTTAATTTCAGGAGGCTTCTCTTTCGTTTCGATTGGTTCAGTTGATATGATTGGTCCGCTACCGGAATCATCTTGTCGTCGTCTCGAGAATCGAAATTTTCCATTCTCCTTATGATTCGATGTCGATGATTGTCTTTGAATGGGGCTACGAACACGTTCACGTTCATTTCGGCTGTGTTCTCGGGAATCACGACGCTGATGGTGTCGAAGTTCTTTACGAGCTCTTTCTTTCAAATGTCTCAATGATCGAGCATCTTCTGGATCGCGATCATATCTGGTTGAATTTCTCGATCTTTCTTCATGATATCGTTTCCTTTTTCGATCATCCATCACGATTGACAAGAAAATATAACTCAAATGAAGTTCACAATAAATTCACCTGACAAAGCATCATCATCATCAAAACATCTGTTTAACTATTACATAGTCTATGAACGGATAAAAAATCTACAAAGAATTTGCACATTTTTTTTTAGTCCTGGAACTAATTCGAATTTTGAAAAATGTTTCAAAATTCTTTTTGTCGATCGGCATCCTACGATCGATTCAAACATTTGCAGCAATCAATCATACAAAGTATCCGATTTTTATCGACGGAACAAATTCCTATCATAAAAATTCCGAAATATCTGCAAACCAATCTATCCAATGCTATCTATCACGAGCATAGAAAAGTTGCGAGAAGCAAAAAAATTTCAACAACAAATCTTCGAACTGAATTGGATCGTAAACATTTATACAAAAAGATTATAAGCTGGAGTGGTGATAGAAAACTTTTCCATTACTATGGACGACGATATGATCCGAATAATGTTCCATTGATAAGTAAATTATTCTTAAAAGAAAGATACAATGGTATTTATTGTTTTATGTTGATTCGATCTGATTTCGATTGTTTTTGATCCGATAGGACATTCAATGACAATTCATAATTTCAGTGAAAATCCTTCAATTTTGCAACGAAATTCAATCGAAGAAATTTCATTCACCGCTCTTGGTTTAGACAATGACTTAATCGCATCTATCAAAGATATCATCGGGAATAATTCAAAACCATCCAATATTCAGCATGCTGTAATACCCAAAATTTTACAATTCAAAAATGTGATTTTTTCTGCTGAAACTGGTAGTGGTAAAACGATTGCATATCTTGCTCCTTTGATACAGATTATTCATCAAAGTAAACAATTGGATCGCAATCAAAATCGCAATCCAAAACTTCCGTACGCACTCATAATTTTACCTTTCAGAGAATTAACTGAACAAATAGGAAAAATCGCAAAAATTTTAGCTCGAAAAAAAGATGTTGGTGTCGCTACTATGATTGGAGGTCTTCCTAAACATATTCCTCAAACTGGAATGGACCTCATAATAACGACAATAGGCATGATCGATTCACATTTAAATAACGGGATTTATTCGCTGCGTAAACTAGATCATTTAGTGCTAGATGAAAGTGATACACTCTTCGACGATTCTTTTTTGTTTGAAACTATGGATTTGATCGAAAAACTTAATCTTAATCATAGTCAAAATCTAGTCGAAGATGACAACGCTATTGACGTGCCGCACAAATTGAATGGTACACAATTAATTTGTTCAAGTGCTACGATGCCTCAGTCATTAGATTCATCCATCGGTAACGTTATTGATATGGAAGAAGATGTTGATCAAATATCCACAAAGAGTCTGCATTCATTACATTCTAATATTAAGCATATTTTTTACCGCGTAAACCGTCATGAAAAGATTCGAAAACTTTTGGAATTGATGTTTGAAGCTCGATCCAATGGCCATCCAACAATTATCTTCACTAATCGCATCGATGCTGTCAATTGGCTATATCATTTTCTCAATGAAAAAGATTTTCCTTGTGTACGATTGACTAAAGAAATGGACGAGGAGGAACGTTTTCATTCCTATAATTCGTTTGAAAATGGCGAATTCAATATTTTAGTAGCCACTGATCTTGGATCTCGTGGTCTTGATACAATCAATGTTTGTGTCTGCCTCAATGATTGACTAATAACAAGCTAACCGATTGATTTTACTAGGTCAGACATGTTATCAATTATGATTGCCCACATTATGTTGCAGATTACATCCATCGATCCGGTCGAACGGGTAGACTAGGTTCATCGTTTGTGGGGAAAGTGTCAACACTCGTTTCATTCAAACCCGATGCTTTTATGGTGATGGAACTAGAGAAAGCAGTACGCCTATGTCAGCCCATCTCTCAGACGGATGGAAACATAAAATTGTTAATAAGAAAAAAAAGCGCCGATAAAAAAAATAAATTGATGAAAAATTTTTAGAAGAAAATTTTTTATTGATCATCTTAAATTATTATCATTAGCGATGTTGGGCAAGGCTAGATCGGACCATTTCAGATCTAACTCTTTCAATGTTTCTTTCGATGCATTGTTCTCTGGTTCTGGATCTGGTAGATGCATATTGGAAACGTAAACATCTTCATTTGGTAATTTCGAAACATCTTCACGCCAATTAGCGTCGACCAAGAACGTCAGACGACCGTTTCGGATAAGATCACTGTCCATTTTGGATCGCTGAAAATCAATCTATGTTTCTAATTTTTTGTGCGACTATTCGCATGGATTATTTGATGGTGAAGATGAAACAGTGACATCTGTGAAATCAATTTGTAGTTTGAAAAATTCAAATTTGATATCCGCTTGAGTTGAGTGATTGTGAAGTGAACCAATTTAGATTTGATAAGCGATTCAATCCAAATGAATGGATTCTTTTTGTTCGCTATCATCGAAAAATTTCAGATAAATTGTTTGTTTTCTTTTTGATTTTCTCTAAGATAATCAATCCAAACCAGAATTAATCGTTGACGAGAGAGAAAATGTATTCATCGAGAATCTATTCATTTGATTTTTTGTTCAAAAAAAAAAAAAAGAAAATTTTCCTCAATCATTGGAGATGAATCATAAATTTAATGGAGTATTACTTTTGTTTTTTGTAAGAATCAAACTGTTTTTTCCATTCTTATTGTTGAGCCAAGAATTAGATTGCTTGGAGGTATTCTATACCAAAAAACCTATAGTTTTGATGCGATCATCGTTCCAAAACGATGCCTCTAGAAACGATTCAATGTTTGGATTCTCTATGCTGATCAGAGAAAATAAAGTTCCTAATCGATATTCAACGAAATTGAGACCTAATTTCACTGTGATTATTGGTGCACCTAATCTACAGCGAATAGATTCAGGTGTTGGTCACCTATTCGATTGTCCTTCGATCAATGAACTAGTGAATCATTGTGATCCAATCAATTATTGTAATTTTTATCTTTTTGTTCGACAAGAAGTTCTAAGATTTGAGAAAAAAATATTCAATTTTGTCTTTTTTCTAATATAAAAAAAAAGATGGCCCAATCGATTTCCAAAACAAAAGACATTTCGGTTGGAATCTGTTGCTAGATGAATCTTCTAGATATTTTTTGACCTGTGATTTTGGAGAGATCAAAAAGATTGAAGCACGTGATAGTTATCATTACTCAACCTTTCCAGTTCCGAATGGCGCTTGTTATCTTTTCGATTTTGAAAGTAAAGATTTGAAGAGAAAATATGAACCGATGGAGAATGAGAAACAGTTCACTTCGAATGGTGGTTATCTTCACTCCTATGGAATGGCCGGATTCTCGGCGCAATTCGTTCCAGGAACCAATGATGTATCGTATTTGTTTTCCATATCATTTCTGATTCTAAAAATTGAGCAAATTTTTAATTGTTTATTTGATCTCATATCAAGAATGATCGTTTCGGAATAATTATGGCCGGATCTCCAGGCTATGATGATTGGCGTGGAACAATAGCTGTCTCAAATAAATTATATAGACCGATAGATCATTACTATTATCACAATCCAGAATTTTTGCTACTTTCTAATGAAAAGATTCCAAAATGTTCGCAGAGAATAGTTTGAATCAATTTTTTTTTTCGAATTTGAATTGATTTTATATTTGATTCTTTGCATAATTTTTTTTTTCCTCTTCTGCAAACCTAACCATCAAGACTCTTATCTAGGATATTCATTGATAAAAGGAAAATTTTTTCAAAATAGCAACACAATCATTGCTGGAGCACCACGAGCCAATCTAACCGGATCGGTATTTGCTTTGTTAAGAAATTTTTTTTTTCGCAATTAATTCGATATATTTTTGTTCACTCTTAGATTTTGATTTGGAATTCCAATAATATTGGATTTGAAATTTTCTCCACAATTCAAGGATTACAGCCAGGAGAATATTTTGGCCATACACTTCTCGGTATCGATACAAACACCGATGGTTATGATGATCTTCTAGTTGGTGCACCAATGTTTTCATCATTTCAAAAAGATTCCAACGATGAAGGAAGAGTTTTTTACTATCGAAGTAACGGAACTGTTAGTTAGCAATAGATTCGAAATTGATTTGATTCTAAATTAAATTCTTTCCGATTCGATTCGTTACCATTTTGATTAGAATTTTTTTTCACCAACAATTCTTATTGGTCGATCAAAACCTATGGCTAGATTTGGTAGTTCGATGATTTCACTAGGTGATATCAACAATGATCTATTCAATGGTAAGATTCTAGTCCACTTTGAGTTGATTGAATTTTTTATTCGATTCTCTTACTTGTAAAAAGATGTTGCGATAGGGGCTCCGTTCGAGGATGGATTCAAAGGAAGTGTTTATATCTATCTTGGAAACTCTCTCGGTCTATCAGATCGATTCACTCAGATCATTTCAGCTTCCGATCATTTCACCACAATCGATTTGAATAGTTTTGGTTATAGTTTCGCAATCGCTTCCGATCATTTTTTAATCGGTGCATTTATGTCCGAAAAAGTTATTTTGCTACGGTCAGTTAGAGTTTTCATTATCTCTACTAATCAAATATTTTTACAATGAAAATAGTACTCGAAGAGTGTTGAAAATTAAAGCCGAAATTGAGACCGAAATTGATGAAATAGATTTGAAACAAAAATGTCATCTAAGCCCATCAACATCGATAGATGATTCCTCTTCTTGTTTCGATCTAAACGTTTGCTTTGAATCGATTGATAAAATCAATACCGATATCGATTTGAAAGTAGCGATAGAATTTAAACCAAAATTTCATAGAGTTATTTTGATTGGAAAAAAACAAAAAATCTCCTATTTGATTTCGGATAGAATTTCATTCAAATTCAATTGGTCGTTGAAAAATGAGAGCCAAAAATGTTCATCTAAATTTCTAATTTATTACAAAGTATTAAAAAGATTTGTATTCTCTTTTCTCTCTCTCTCTCTCTCTCTCTCTAATCTAAATCTATTTTTTTTTTTAGGATTTGGATGATCTTTACGATCATCTCGAAATAGATCTTCATTTTGATTTTGACATCGATGATGAAACAATTCAAATACCACCAGTATTAGATGATTCATTTATTGATGTTCACAAGAAGGTTTGTTGATTGTTTTTTTTTTTTTTGTTACTTTCGAACAAACCTGATCTACTAAACATAGTATTCTTTTGATGATCTTTTTTTTTTTTTTTTGTTTTTTTGTTTTCGATGATCGAATTTGAAATCGAAGCTTCAATTTCGATATGGAGATAAATCACTAAAAGAAATCCGGACCACTTTAAAAATGGAAACAATATTCCAATTAGATCAAAACTCTAACGCTTTAGATATGGATCCTATCGAGATTATTGAAGGACAAAATCGTTTCCTAAAGCTATCGATTCGAATCCAAATCAAAGAGGAACCAGCGTATCGAATGGAATTAGCTGTGAAAATTGATGAAAAAATTCCAATCTCATTTCTAGATCAACGATGTGAATCGATTGAAGAGACTCATAATTTCTCTTTGATTCTAAGATGTTCATTTGATAGTTGGATTTCGAATTTCGATGATCGAATCAATTTCACATTCGAGTGTAGCAAATCATTTGATCCGAAAAATTTGATTCATTTTGAATTCGAAGCAAAAAGTTTAAATTCGCCAATGATCAAATCGAAGAAAACGATACGGATTAGAAAAAAATCTTCGATCGATTTGAAAATGTCGGTTTGAAGAGCGAATCAATCGTATAACGATATCTTAATTAATTCTCTAATTTTTGCTAATTGATTTCAGTATCGAACCAGATAGATCGATGTATCAACGATTCTCGTTGAAACAGGTCCGAAAAAATCTTCATTCTATAATTCAAATCGATCGGAACGGAAGTTCCGTCGACCGAATAGATATCGATTTGATCTATCCAATTAGTTATGATCAACACGATTTGATCGAAAATATTCGAATCAAACCGATCGCATTGGATCCGATCGAATGTAAATCAATGAAATTAGACGAAAGTTATATCCAAAACAGTGAGATGAAACCGATTCTTTTAAAACTAAACTCTACAGAAAAAGTCGTCGATTTGGTAGGTCCAAAATCATTTTGTTTTAAAATTTATGAAATCTAAAATGATACAAATCTTGTCTATTTGTGACGAAAGAATTGCTCTAATTCTAAATTGATCTGTCGAATGACTCGTTGCAACATTGGACGGATGGAAATCGATGAAGACAGAAAATTTTTCGAACTAATTTCGTTGGTTAACATTGAAAGTATTCAGAAAAAATTTAATGTTTTTCGTTTCACTTCCGTCCGGATCAATATCGATTTACGAGCTAAAATCATCGGCAACGAAAATCGGTTAGAATCTAATCGATCGATCTCTATCGCTAGCATACAATATGAACTGTTTCCGGTCTATGCACATCCAATACAATATTGGTGGATAATCTTCGCACTTTTCATTGGTTTTCTATTGTTATCGATTTTGATTGCGATCGCTTGGAGGATTGGATTTTTTCGGCGAAAAAAATTCTCCGATAATTTAACTATAGAAATGAGAGATCTCTTAGAATTGGATGAAGATTTTTGAGATTTACATTCGATTTGGTCTAAAACAATGAGACTATATTCATCTATATTCATCAAAATTAAATTTAAATTTTCTTCAATGTTACAAAAAAAAAAAAGAAAAAAAACAATTTCAATGTTTATTTCCATTCAAAATTAAACTTTCGATTTTTTTCGATCGTATACTCAATGTTTTGGATTGTTTCCGTTCGATCGATCGATTCGTTGCGATTTCTATAGAGTTTGCATTGTCGGTGATTTTTTTCTTCGAGAAAAAATATTTTACCATCAAAAATGTGAGTAAAATTAATGAAACAATCACACCGACGATAGCAATCAAAATTGTAATCTGTATCGGATTGGTTGATTCTTCCGTAACTACTTCTACTACGGAAAGATTCTCACGTAGATTTATGGTAGAATCCAAAGTGAAAGCTTGCGTAGTTTTAGAGGGATTAAATTCCGACGGAATTGCGATCAATTTTTTCAATTCAATTGTAAAATCATTTCTTGAAATATTAGCAAATTTTACATCGACATCAATGAAAGCATCAGGCATATAATCGAAAATTACGGATAATTTCTCAAAAATTATCGAAGGCTCATTAGAATATTCTTCCTCATCGATTCGAAGCCTATCGCTACGATTCATCATCTCGAAGCGTACACAATCGCTTGAGAATTTACGTTCGAAATCGGATCGATCTTGTTCGAGATGTTGCTTATACCAATCATCACGATTATCGATGATCGCTTGATGAGCTTGTGGTTTCGATCTAGGGCAATTGAAATAATCTCCAATCTCAATCTGAACACAATTATTGAAATCGATCATTTTTGTGCCACCATCAATCAAGAACATATAGATATGATAATCGATTAAAAAATTGACATAGCTATCGAAAAATATTGTCGAAAGCATTGGACTGGCGATCGTTTGATATAAAGAAAAGAGATCCCATTCCAGATGAATTCTTCGCTGATATTCAGCAATCTTTTGGTATGGAATTTTTTTTTTTGATGAGTGAACATGAAAAAAAAAATTTCCACAATTATTATTATTATTATTATTATAATGATTGTTCTAAGAGATGAAATAATCGAAACAAATCTTACAAAGAACTCATTCGAAGAGCAATGCATCATGATCCAGATTCGTTTCGATCCGATCGCACCGGTCAACAATCGAAACTGATAGCAAGGTGAAATTAGTTTCAGATCGAAAAAAATGCTCGATTGTATCGTGAAAGAATCTGGATCAAGTTTAAGAGCATTCAGTACGGAATCGTTCTGTATCATCAAAATCAATTCTTTTCCATATAAATTGTTTTGCCCGACAAGCTGTACGTTCGATTTGAGCTTCTCAAGATAGAATGGTATCATCGATGTGATTGAGATTTTACGTTTTGTAAAATTATGGAACACAATCTGTGGTATCTTCCATACCCATTTTGCTTGAAAAACATAATAGAAAAGATTTTCTCGATTGAAAAATATCTCATCGACCAATGGCCATTCACAAATGCTCAACGGACAATTGTATAACATTTTCAAAGGCTACAATCGTTCATCGAAGACAAAGAGAGAGAGAGAGAGAGAGAGAGAGAGAAACAAAAAAATTTTTTTTTTTAAATTGAAACCAAATTGGTTACAACATCTAACTAACTACTAACAAGAAATGGACCAAAAAATGTTTGATTAATGAGCAAATTTTTGCTATTGATTCGATTTCGTTTCGTAAACGATAATGTTGTTGGGATAAAAAAATGTGTCCGAAAAAAAAAGAGATTATGAATGAATTGATTCGAATCTTGAAACAATTGATGTGTTTGTGATTTCGTTTCAATCCGATAGAATCTATCGGGACGAAGTAGAAACGATTGTGAATCTGTTACGAAATGATCATAATTTCGAGGCCAAACTATAGAATATAGATTAGATACAATATTTTGATTGTTAATATTAGTATTTTTTTTTTTTTTTTTGGGGGGGGGTGGAGGGTACTGAATACCATTGTATTGTTTTTTAGAGTTAAAAATCGTTATGGATTGATTGAATACGATCGGATTTTGATGCAAAACAATTATTTGAGTTTGATCACTTTGTTGCGATTGTTGGCGATCTAGTAACATATCGATCGACTTTGTCCGTAAATGATCAATAAAGCACAAAAATAATGATCTAATTTTTTCTTAAAAAATAATCAAATTCAATGAAATGATTATACCTGAATGGTTGAGGGAGAAATCGATTGAATGATTTTGGCAAGAAATTCTCGAAATTCTTTCAAAGTTATCTCTTCATTGTTTGCTAAACTTCCGGTCGTACGTAATGAAATTGATCTGATGGAATCTTTGAAGAAGAAAAAAAAACGATTCCAAAGAAGAAGAAAAAAAAAATTCTAAACAATTTCAAATTGTTTGAAATTTAGAATAACAAACTTCGATTTCCTCTTTCATGATAGAACACCGTTCTATCGATGTAATGAATGAAACTAATATCTCTGATTGGTATTTTATTGAACACTTCCGTACAGATACCTTCAGCGATCATCTCGCAAACGATATCGGTACCGAACAATGGCATAAAATTAACATCGATACCACGCCAACATTGATAATTAATTTTGTCGATAGAATTTTGAAGATTTGGATAGAAAATAATGAAACTATTCTGTTCACGTAGATTGACAAGAAGATGAATTTTTCCAGGCAAAAGATCATTTGGAGAGTGTTGACATCCTAGATCTTTGACACAGACAACTTTTTCACTTTGGTGGAGATAGAAAAAAAAAAAAATAATAATAATAAAATAAAATAATCGTAGCCTTCAGTTACGAAACTTAAAAGCGAAAAATCAATGATCAAAAAAAAAAAAAAAAAATTCTAACCAATTCGAATCAACGATCCATCGTATCGATAATAGCATCAATAATTGGATCCAAATTATCTCTCTCATTATCTTTGTTTCGGATCCAGTTTGATGTGATTGCGAAACGAAATCGAATTGATTTTGTTTTGTTTGTTTGTTTGTTGAATTTTTTTTTTTCTTCGAATTGAAAATTTTTTAATTAATTTTCACCATAAATTCAATAGACTAATTAAGAAATAGACTAACTTTTTTTTATAATTAAAATTATAAAAAAAAAAAAAAAGAAAAATTATCGAAGAATTAAATTGCCTCAATAATTCACTCTAGGATTTTTTTTTATTTATTTCCAAAAGACTATTAGATTAGTTCTTAATTTTTTAGTTTTTCTTTCGTTTTTTTTTTGTACAAAATTAAAACAAAAAAAAAAAATTTTTTTTTTCCAAAATAATTAGTGAATTATTTAGTGAATTTTTGTTTGTTTTCAAAAAAAAAAACAAAAAAAAAACAAATTATAATAGTAATAATCTCTATATAAAGAATAGCACCATTAGAATTAGAAATTAGCTTTCTCTTCCTCTATTGAAAGATTGAAAAGAGTTTGTTGTTTGTGTCTATCGTAAAGCAAAATGGGTAATTCTTTTTTTTTCCATAGTTTGTTTCAAACAAATGAGGAAAGGAAAAAGAAAAAAAAATATATTCAAAAATCTATATCAAAATTATTTGATGACAAAATTTGAAAAGATTGTGTGGTAGGTTAGGTGTGTGTAGGTTAGATTTTCACCTCAAAAGAAATGCATTCAAAGATGAGCAAAATATTATAATAAGCTAATCAATAAAGAGGAAAGTTTGAGAGAAGAAAATTACAAAAATGTTTCGAAAGTATCACATGCAACAAAATATTAGGATTATGACATGCTTTAGCAAAAAAAAAAAAAAAAAAAAAAAAAAATAATCATGATGCTAATGATCAAATAATCTCCACTTTTTCTCATATGGTAGATGTGTGTGTGTGTGTGTGTATATTTTTGAGTCGACAAATTATTCCAATTAATTTGGAAAAGAACTAGAAAAATATAGATCAGAAAATCTTAAAGAATTTAGATCGAGAATAGATTGATGGATGAAATAATCGATTAACAAATTTAGAATTAGAATAATTTTTAGCTATTTCATCCGGTTCCGTTTTTGAAAGGCACATTTGATTATTGTTGTCTCATTGTTGCTGTCAGATTTTTTTTTTCGTCTCGATGTAGCATACCATGATGCAACATATTCAGATTATTGTCGAAATTAATTCCAATAAATTTTCAGATTTAAATTGTTCAAATTTAGTTAGTTGATTATATAAAGATGAATATCACACTAAAATTTCCAATAGGATTCAATATGTTTTTCCCATACTTCGATGATATGCTAGATAGCAAAACAAACGATTGCAATTCAGATCGAAACTAAACAAAAAACTGTCTAAAGAAAAACATTGAATGCCAATTATTTGCGTTTATAAAATAGGAACGCGATCCGATAGGAAATGTTTTTCACATATGAATCGAAGCAACAGTGTAGCGTGTTTCGCCCCCATTCCATCGCCAATTAGATGGTCTCCATCGAATCAAAAATTGACCAGAACTTGAGGTTGGATTACGATAGGCGTAGAAGATCCATAAACTTACACCAAGGATAATGCTGATTACGAAGAAAAAGCTGATAGTCAAGCTTGAATTCGCAGCTTGATTTTTCTTATTTTTCATGGCCAGTCCGCTTTTCTGTTCTTGAGTATTATATTCTAAATTGGTTAAATTTTTATCATTGTGTTTAATATCAATGTTATCCAAAGAATGATCTATAAATTTAAAAATTATTTCGTCATAATTAATTATGATTTTTAAAGAGCAAAACGATTTACCATTAAAAATGTTTGTTGTCGATGTTGATGATGAATTGTTGCTGATGTTGTTTTGAGGTAATGTTGGAGAAGGAGTTAAGTGAGTTTCGCTGTAATTTTTCGATGTCATCGGTATCTGTTCAGTCGGAACGATTGCTGAACATTTATCAACACTTGATACCGCTTTTGAATCACATTGATTATGAACCCAATCTTGTCTCGAACGATCATAACCTTCTGAACAACGTTTGATAGATTCACACCAGGTACATTTGAACTTGGTGTTCTGTGTCAAACATTCGTTACAATTCTTATAACTGTTACAAGCTGTTGACAAAAAAGAAAACTAATTAAAGTTCAAACGTTTTTAATGATAAACAACATACTGATTGCAGCCTTTAGATATAATGCAGTTTTACTCTTGATGGCGAAATTCTTCTCCTTAAGAAAATCGAATTTATGATACTCGTAGATGGTTTTTCTGCGAACAACTACATGGATGAGAATGGAAAAGAATTTTTTCAATTTTCTAATTAAATAATAATGATCGAATAGAAATGGTGATACTTACAAAGATGATTACGGCTAATGAAATATGCATCAGAAACACCGATCTTGACCGGATGATTTGTATCAGGAATATCCTCGATCTTAATTGGAATGTCTTTGTAAACAAAAATTATATCACCATTCGGTTTGATTGCACATTGAAAAGTGAACTCGAGAGATCTGTTCTCATGCAACATGACGTTTTCCCATTGGATCAAAAACATTGAACTATTGTAGCCGTAAAGGATTTGCGATCGAGTTGAATTGCTTGTGTCGAAATTCGCCATCAAAGGGGCAATGTATTGAGTGGCAGCTAGCCAAGAATGAATATGATCTCCCATGTAAAGGAAACCTCCGGTAGCCACAGTGATCTTTGTCAAATTGTTACCGTAAAAAAGAAAATTAAATGGTAACGAGATTGAAGCAGCACGACGATGCGAATTCGATAGAACTTCATGCACAAATTGAGAATCGTTGAACGATTTAACATCGACCCAATAGTTCATCGCTTTTTCTGGATCATCGTAATAGTATGCTTCAAAGTAGGAATCGTTTATGAAATGCGTTTCATTTAAACGATCATTTTCGTAGATTGTTTTCAAAACTTTCTCTTCATCATCATTATCGACGACGTCTAGTTTTTTTAACGGAATCGGTGAAGTTGTCGATGATTCTTCCGCGATCAAAAGATTATCTTTGGTTGTCGAAAATGTATTCTTCAAGCTTTTAGTCTCTCGAAATTGATCTGATTTTTTCGTTAAAGAGATCGCTTTCTTTGAAGAAGTTTGTGATTTTAGTTTAGCAATCAATTCACGTTTAGAAGATTGATCATCGTCTAGAATTCAACGCAATAGTTAATCAGCGAACAAGAATCAAGGATTAATATTATAAATTGAATTATTTATGTGAAGATAGTTTACCTTTATTCTCGTTCAAAGACGATACTTGATTTGATAAAAAGAATAGAATAAATGCCGAGAGCAAAATTAAAGCATAGCGGAAATCCATGATGTGGAATTTGGGGATTGTTTTAAAATTATTTTCACGAATCAACGCCAATGATGAAACAAATCAAATTAGAATGATGAAATCTGATTCAGTAAAAAAAAAAACGAATTAAAAGATTTTAAAAAAAAATCGAAATCAGATCTGAAGAAGTTTAAGATATCGAGAAGTGATTTGTTGGTAAAAAAAAAAAAAATAAAAAATTCAAATCCTTTTCCAAACGAATGAATCAAAGCAATGAAAATCAATCATAAAAAGTTTTGTTAGCTCTGATTGTGTAGAAAGGAAAAAAACTAAAATGTATTCTATACTTAGCGAATTAAATCGCTTCATCATCATGATGATGATGATAAAATTAGTTTCGATCGAGAGGAATTTTGATTCGATAATCAATTATATAGCTGAAGCATTAGTCTTCGATGGCAGTCGTATAATAATAGCATCGATTTTTTTTTTTGTCTCCGATATCTTCAAATCAAGGTTATTTGGTTATTGACAAAAAAAATGGAAAAATCAAAAAAACAATTTTTTTTTCTCTCTATCGAATAATATCCTCAATTAATTTTTTTTTTTCATATGAATTGAATCATCTTGATTCAAAGTAATTTCTGAAGCCTAGCTAGAATCGTTTTTAACAACAAGAGATAGTCGGATTGATCTCAATCGAAATGACACCCAATAGAAAAGTGGAGATAAAGATCAATGAAATAAATCGGAAGCAAAGATTGAATGTTTACCTTTTGGAATATGATCATTTATAGAGTATAGATCGCAAAAGTATTGTTACAACAAATTGGTGCACGTTTTTAAATGTCATCGATTCTTCATCAATACTCTAAGTTAAGGCGATCGAGTTAGAAAACAATTCGAATTTGAATTCAAAAAAAAAAAAAAAACGGATATGATTGTTACACAAATAGCTTTTTTTTGTCAGAATTTTTTAGGTCAGATTTATCTACGGATGAGAACAAGATTAGTCATAACCATAAATTCATAAAAGAATAGATCTATATTTACCATTTCTTCAGACATCATCATTTAGATTGATATTTTGGATGCAAAAATTTGAGTGAATCTGATCAATAAGCACTGATCTATGAACTGATTCTTGATTTGCTGATTTTGATTGAATTTAGCCAAATTTCAAATAGAACAATGTTGAATTTGATTTTTGGAACCAATTCGAAATACTAAGATCGATACGATTTTGAATGAGAAAATTTTCGGATAGAATTTTTGATTGATCTCATACTTAGCTAAGTTGCAAGAGTTGGAAAAAAAAATTTGATTATCTAAAATCAAATCATTGATGATTGATGATAGAATCGATCAATTGATTTCGAAAAATTCTTCAAGATTCCAAGATAAATAATCTTCAAGATTGAATCGATTGATTTATTTTAGATTTCTTAATCCGAACAATAACAACGACAATAACAACAACGACAACAACGATAACACCAATAACGGAAACAATATCAAATGATAATAAAATCAATAATTAATTACCTAATCAATTATGAAATATTAAATTGTTGATATCTAATCAAATATTGCCAACACCGTATAGAATGAATTACTTTTCATCATGATTGATTTTATCAAGAAACAAAACACAAAACAACAACAACAACATCAAAGAATACAGAAACAAAACTATACAACAGCAACAAACAACAACAACAACGAGAAAGAAATGAGGAAAGAAAGATAGCTAGCTAGAGCGAAAGAGAGAGAGAGAGAGAGAGAGAGAGAGAGAATAAGTTATTTAAAAAGTTAGGATCGAGAGTAGGTTTTCGAAGCGTAGAACAAGAACAACCAGAGATA
Source organism: Sarcoptes scabiei (assembly GCA_020844145.1). NCBI lineage: Eukaryota > Metazoa > Arthropoda > Arachnida > Sarcoptiformes > Sarcoptidae > Sarcoptes > Sarcoptes scabiei. The sequence goes on from CP080488.1 coordinate 5,173,017, forward strand.
CCAGATAATTAGAGACTTGTTCAGCTCTCTCTCTCTCTTCCCCTCTCTCTCTCTTATCTCTACCTCTCTCAATCCGAAACTCTGCGCCTCTTTTTTTTTCGAAAAAAAAAAATTGTTGAAACTTCAGCAATCAGCAGCTACTTCCTCTTTTTTTTTTTTTTGCTTTTTTTGCTTCATTTCTCTGTACCAAGATAAACTAGAGACATTTTCTTTGCATAGAGCGAGAGAGAGAGAGAGAGAGAGAGAGAGAGAGAGATAGATTTAATCGTAAGAAGAAGAAGATAGATTTGTTCTTGTTGTTGAGGCGCGCCATTCCTATCAAGACTTTTTGTGAACCATATGACCCCTCTCTTTATTTTTTTTTTTGTTGAAACCTAACGAAAAACAATTTTGTTCAAATTTAAAAAGCTAAGCCATCCAATCGAATGAATATCGAGGTTTAGGCTAGATCTCCTACTAGATTTAATCCCATCGACTAGAGAGAGAGAGAGAGATAATAGATTAAAATGAATGAATTTAATCCATTTTAGAACGGATATTAAAATTTGCTACCGAATAGAGATTATTCAATCTATTTTTTTTTTTTTAAAGAAGAGATATTACTCTAGTTTTTGAATGATTTGATCGCTACCAAGATTTGCTTCGCTATTTGTTGTTGTTGGTGTTGTGATATACGCTCAGATCTCTCTCTCTCTCTCTCTCTCAATCAAGGATCTAGATCAAATCCAAAGGATTGTAGATCTAGGCCTAGATTTTAGTGCTTTGATTTTTTTTTTTTTTTTTTTGAAAACAAAATGTCAAAGATTCGTTCTCTATTTTTTTTTTTTTTCGTTTATTCTTTGTACTCTTTTCGCACATAGCGTTGCCAATAGAACATTGAATAAATTCGAATAAATTTATTTACTTCCTATCGTTTTCTATTTCTCGCATTTCAAGATTGGACATTCGATGCTATTCATTGGCATTTTTGTAGAACGTCTCGATGGTAATCAATCGAAGTTTCTCTCTCTATCTTCTTTTGTCGATTGTAGAGTGACGACTTATTTTGCATTGATTGCTCTCAAACAAAACAATGCAAAATATGAGATTCGTTTCGAATTTGCAACGGTTGACAGTTGTGGATACCAAGAAAAAAAAAATGAAATATAATACTAATAATAATAATAATAATAATAATAAAAATAATAATTCTTAGCATAGTTGTAAGCATTTCAATAGGCAAATTTCAAACTAGTTTTTTGTTTTCAAGCAGATGCGAGAGAAAAATGCGAAATTGGGTTCTTTGCGATCTCGCAAAACAACGAAAGAGCCGAATCGAGATCTAATACAATTCAACAATTACAATTGAAGAATTGAATCCGAAAAAGAAAAAAAAAATCTTTCAAAATCTTCTTCTCTCCCAATAATAATCTTCAAATCTTATTGAAGAGAGTCGATCTCGAGAGTTTAGTTTTGGAAGAGAAATTTTGATTTTTAATCGAATTTTTCAATCCATTACTGATGTTTGAATGATTTTCGATCGATTTGCCAATAATCGCAATTCGATTCGATCAAGGGCAGCAGCTTATCGAAAGATCCAGTTTTCTCGATCCAATCATAACCAGAAAAATCTTTTTTTTTTTTATTTTCATTTTCCTGGTCTTTTCTCTCTTCTTTACCAATGGTCTACAATTAGCCGATTGCCCCCGATGACCATGAACATAATGAATCTTTTAATCGGCTTTTTTTTTCGCTATACCAAAAACAGAAAAATTAATCAAATCCAATCAAATCAAATCGAATCGAATCGAATCAAAATTTTTTTTTTGTTTCTGTTTCGATAAAGTTTTTTTTTTGTTTTTTATTGCAAACAATTAAGACTATTATTGAATTTACAATTGTCAGGTCGAATGAATGAATGTTTTCATGGAAAAAAATTAAATTGCAAGTATTTTAGATATTTAATTTTCTCAACATTGATAATCTGAAAATGTCTATAATGTCCGTCTTTTTTTTTTTTTTTCGTTGAATATTTAGAGAGAGAGAGAGTATAAATTATGAATACCTAGAGAACTGAATCGATAGCTTCGAATATGGATGGAAATTAATATTTTTGTAGAGATAAAATTTTCTAAACAAAAAAAAAATTGCCTTTTGTAAAAAAAATAATTCTTCTCCTTCTTATCACACAAATTAACAGAATTAGAATCCAAGTTATCTTTTCGATGCGAATAGCGATGAAGATGTAGAAGATATTGTTCCGATTCTATGGCTGTTTCGGTCTATAAGATTGTATTGATTCGGTAACACAAGCGTCGAGATTTTTTCATTAGTATTACAAATCAAACAAAGAAGCTAAGGATTAAAATTAAATAGATTAATTATTAATTAAAATTTTTTCTCAATCTCTCAAAAGTGATTCACCTGTTTTGATTCAATCGATGATGAATCAATATCCGCCGGATGGTTGTTTACATTAGTTTTATTTTTATATTTCAAACAATTCAGATGAAATAAATGACCACATTGAAACAGAATAAATTGACCAGAATTTGAACCAAAAATGTCTAAATAATCACGATTAGAAAGACGAATTAGAAAGATTGAGAAAAATTCATTGAGGAGAAATACTTTGATTTCCGGATTCCGATTGACATGAATGACAATGACGATCTGGATCGCGAACACTGATGGCCCTAGATCTAATCGTATGCAATCGCTTGAAAAGATTATAACAATCAGCATTGAAAACTCTACGACATCCATCCTCTAATGTCACCATCAATCGATAATCTTGTAGAATTCTCACTAAGGATGGAATCAAATCGGGAACTTCTAAACCTTCCGGTATTCGAGCAATCATTCCGATAGGATCAGCAGCATGAGTTCCAACCTCGCTTAATAATTTTGATAATAGCCGAGGTTTGGAGACTGAGATGTCCATCAAATGAGTCCATAGATCTGTATCACCGTGTTCTTTACAAAATTCAATGGCAGCATTAATATCGTCCATTTTATCCAGAATCATTCTTAACGCTTCTTGAGTGTTTCCCATCCGGCCTAGAATAAAAACGACAGCTTTGGTCAAGTTTCGTTTCCGACAAACTTCTAACGCTTTGTCGAGTTGAATATAATTAGATTGGCGAAGAAAAGAAACAATTTTTTCTGGCTGTTGTTCAGCATAAAGATCGAAAAGAAGATCATGATGTTGAGCGTAGGCAGTAGGATCTTTCGATATCAATCGATCGAGATAGGCACAGAGAAGTTTGGGATGTCCTTGTAATTTTGCAATTATTTTTTCAGAAGAAATCGTATCATGATTTGAGATTAATAAACGTGAAGTTTCTTCAGGATCTAATCGCAATAATTCAACGATTCTATCCTCTAGTAGATGAAGTAATTGATGTTTCCAAATTAAATCGAAAACTTTTTTGGTGTTTCCAACCTGTAAAAACGTGAAAAGCGCTTTTTGATAGCGACGATCGATCGTGTAAAGTTCAGCCAACGCTTCTAATAGATTACGATCTTCTGATTTTGATGCAAGCCTATTGATTGTTTGATTGATCATTGCGGAAATCGAATAGAGTTCTGGTGGCCATGTTCGAATCAAATTAAGAAAGCCCTCTGAATCGAATTCAGCAAATTCATTTAGAATCATTTCATAGAGATGATTATCCAACGTTTGTGATGGATTATCGAATTCTATTGGCAAAAATTCCCTGAGACTTCGAAGACATTGATACTGTTTAAAAAAATTTATTTGTGATTCCCAAAGTTCTGGATTATCTTGACAAATCATCTGACAAATTTTGGCAGCTTTTTGATTTGTGATAGAAGTTTTTTGATCAAGAAGATGTTTAATATACATCTTGCCGACCTCTTCACTATTGTAACGGACAACATTCGGATTCGATCGAGTCCTTAGAAAAGCTTCTTTGAATTTTCCTCTACGTAATAACCAATCAATACTATCGTCTTCTTCTCGAGGTTTAGCTACGATTAAATCTTTAGGGCATAGAATTAGATAAAAATTATCTGGCGAATAATGTAAACTGATATCGCGACTTTTTTGGACTGTCTTCAAGAATTCATTCGGTGCTAAAATATCATCGGAAATATCAGTGAATAAATCGGCATTTTTTGGCTCGACCATTTTGATTCGGATGGATTTTTTCTCATGAAGTTCGTCCTTATCATGAAGAGTTGGATAAAGAAGAGATTTGTTGGCACAAAGAATCATCAAACGATTGTTGAAAGATGCGATTCCACAAGCAATCAAATGATGATCAATATTGAAAGAGTAGACTAATTCTACATAAAATCTAGGTTGTCGATCGACAACCACGGATGATAAACTTATCTGGGATTCATGTGATCTTAGAATGATGTTACAAATTTTAATAGAATTTCCCCAAGCTATCAACAATGTTCGATCATTTTTCCAAGATACATTACATTGATAAAGATCTAGTTTTAGATGATAATCAGATTCTTTTTCTCGATCAAGATGAGTGATGATAGTTCTTGAAGTCACATCATAGATCTTTAGACAAAGATCGGAAGACCAGACAATGAAATTTCGATTCCAACTAGTATTACGAATAACACCGCGAGCTTGTTGTAAGCAGGAAACTTTATAACGACCGATTAAATTTTTTTCATAGAATAAAAGTCTATCAGACACTCCGATGACAAAACGTCGAGCATTATTCGTAGAATATGATGGATCAATTGAGAATGCTTTAATTGGTTGTTCAAATTGTGCAGAATGATGGGGTAAATTATTCACTGAATATAGATCATTGATCACAATCTAAAATCAGAAATTAAATTTTAAAATAGACTTGATTTGCATCGAAAACTAACTCGATAATCGGAACAAGAAGCTATGAAATCTACTTTTTCATCCAAACCAATCGCATTTATCGGAGATTGATGCTTCAAATAATAACAAAACAATAAGAAAATCAATTTTGAAAGAAAATCAAAGATAATAACCATATAAATCAATCCATTGGAACAGATTTGACCAGCTGTATCGAGTAGAAATATTTTTCCGGATTGAGTTCCTAGCACAAAAAACTATTCAAAAAAAAATTAAAATTATAGATTGTCGAGAAAAGAGTTCGCTAACTTACTTTCTCATTTATTGTCATGCATGTGATGGATTCATTTTTAATGATATTCGGAACGTCACCACGAATTCTCGAATAAGTCAATAAGGGTTCAATCTCGTCATCTTCTTCATCTTCGAATTCTTCTTCTTCTTCCGCTTCCTTTGCTCGATCTTCGTTGCTGAGCTCTTTTTTGACATTTTCATCCTCATCAGAACTTTCTAATTGATCCGAATCGCTCATAGTTGAGCCAAAAACTCTATCAGATCGACGATGGACATTTTCTTTGATCATTTTGAACTTAATTTAAGCATCAATAGATACGAATCTAATCAAAAATGCTCTGCAAATGATTGAAACTCCCTTTAAAAAAATCTTTTCCGAAATTGAGATTCTAAAATTTTTATCACCATCATTGTCATAGAAAATCTTCAAGACAATAATAGAATTAAATTTTCAGAGAAATTTTGTATCAAATAAGAGATTAAAAAATTCGATAATTAACAGATAAAACAGCCGCATCGATTCGATCTAAATCTTTCGATTTAATTTAAGAATTATAATTTTGAAAATTTTTTACAAAAACATTGACTATCAACAATTGTAAACAGAATGTTCGAAAATAATAAAGGCCGACTTAATCGATTTGAACGATCATATGTTTTAACCGAGACTATTCAATGGGAATTTTGAAACGGAAATCTTTGAATTACATCAACTGTCAATTATTCTTTTAGGATAGTTTTTTTTTTTTAAAATTAATGACCAAAATGGCTGATGATCATATAAAAATCTTGTTGAATATGCGCGATGGTCGTAGTGAGATTGATCAAGATCTCTCCTTGATTGAGGACCTAAATGTCGACGATTATAGTGAACAAGATAATTTCGATGATAAAGATCTGAGACAATCATCGAATGAAAAAATCAAAAGCAAAAGAAAAAAATTGAAATTATCCACAAATTTACCCCAGAATGATTCGTTGTCGTTCGAAGAGCAAAAAGAAATTGAAGGACCAATCGAAATAGATCTAAGAAATGTCTATCGAACTTATGGAATAAATCCAATTGATACAAGGCAGAAATCATTAAAGAGACAATCGAAAAATATCATAAACTCCTCGATCGGAGAAGCTTATATGAAATTTGTTTATAACAAAGAGGAAGAAGCGATCAATTTGTTGTTCGAAATCATTCGAATGAATCCATTAGATCCGGAACCTTATGAAGCTCTGGGGGATATCTATTTGAAGATGGGCAATTACAACAAAGCTCTTGAATTTTACCTTCTTGAAATTGAATTCAATCCAACCGATAGCAAAAAATGGGCCGATCTAGCGGATATAGCATCACTAAATCGAATGTATAAATCAGCATTACAATTTTATAGTAAAGCAATCAAACTTAGTCCTCGAAACACCACCTATTACATCAAAAAATCTAATCTTTTAGAACAGCTAAGACAATTCGATGATGCTTTGAAAATTTTAGAGAAAATTCTTTCCTTCATCGATCCAGAGGAATATCAAATCAAATTTGCGATTTTATTTCGCATCGCCGACATTTATAATACCCATTTAAATAATTCCAAAGAAGCCTTAATAGTGGTAGAAGAGCTGATAAAAGAATGTTCGCTAAAGAATTCCATCAAATCGGACTCAATCAAATTTTATCTACCAAACTATTTCGATATTCTTCTTGCTAATCATCGAACGAATGATGTGATTCGATATTTTATCGAATTCAAACTTATCAATCTTGATTTCGATGATGAGAATCTCTTGGATTCGGAAAGCCATCAATTGAAAGAAACAACAATTGAATTGATTCTTTCGAATTTAGGCGAAGAAAATTTTTTCAAATGTGATCTAGTTCTGAAATCTAAATTAATCTGTGCCTTCATATATCTCAACAAAATCGATCGAATCGTTCTCTTTCTAAACGAATTCGAATCAATCGATGATGATGTTAGTGTTCAAGAATCTATCTATCGATCATTGATACCAGCTTTGATGGAATTAGCCAGATATGATGAAGCTCATAAATTCGTTACAAAATTACTCCGAAACTCTCAAACATCAAGATATTGGTTTTGGTGTGGATTCTGTTTGCGACAAATGTTCAAAGATGAAAAAGCTATCGAAGCGTTTGAGAGATCGATCCAAATGGACTCTAATAATTACGATGCTGTCAATGCTCTCAGTGATCTTTGTAATGAGATTGGAATGCCAGAACGAGCTCTAGGCAATGTCAACGTGGATCATCTTAAAAACGATGTCCATCTACTTGTTAATCGTTGTAATCTATTGTTCATCTGTAAACGATGGTCCGAATTCATTGTCAATTCTGAAATTTTACTCGGTTCAGATGTTTATTTTTTCGAAAATTTAACTGAAATCAATGAGATGATTTATCGATCTTTGACATCGACATCGTTGCTTCGTTCCGCCAAAGGAATACGTCGAAGTTATTCAAAGAGAAATAATCTCACCAAACTCTATGGTGGACAATTGACTTTGGAACAATTTTTTTCGTTGTGGAAGAAAGCAATCTTCGTTCTTCTAAATTATCTAAAAGAAGAGGATCGAGCTGTACGGTGGGCTTTTTCTGGATTGTTATCATCATTCAATTCACAATTGATCCAACCGATCCTATTGATTATATTTCGTACATGTCTGGAGGCAAAATATCGAAGTTTCACCTTCGATCTCGCTAAGGTATTGATTAAAGAGAATCTAAATAGTGGTCAAATGTGGTATGCATTCAGCGCTATGATGAACAATATCTATCAAGATTTTCGACATAAACGTTTCTGTATACGTTTATGGGCCGAACATCCTGAAAATGTCCATATTCTTCTGATGAACGGGCATATCGCTTTCTTGAACTCTCGATACATTCATGCGTTAGGAATCTATTTGATGATCTATCGAATGCGTACAGCCTATCGTTACGATTCTTTTCATGTAGCATCGATGTATATGCATTTGATTTATCAAAACAACACCGTTGATAAATGCTCATTGTTCGCTCAAATGGTCGCGTTTCTCTACGATTATGTTCAGAAGGTAGGAAAGTGTCAAGAAACTTATTACAATGTTGGCAGAGCGTTCCATCAACTTGGTTTTGTTCGATATGCTTTGGAGCTTTACCGGTCAGCATTGAAAACGCCATTGAAAATTCATGACAAAAGATTTGATCTCTCTCCAGAAATCGCCTACAATATGGCTCAAATTTTGAAAAATTCCGGACAACAGCTACAAGCCAATGAATTGATTTTAAATTATTGTACAATTTAAAATAGTTTTTGATCTATCGAAAATACAAATTTATTAATCGAGAATAAGATTCAAAATTTTTTTGTTTCTCAGGATCAAATGTGGACAAGGCGACATATTTCCAAATATTTTCATTCAAACCATTCTCAATGACCCATCAATGGTTCCTCAACTTCTATCAACGGCTCTTCGTCAAAAGAATTTCCGTTCGCTTTTAAGACTTTCTTGAATGTATGATCTGGAATCGATTCAAAACTACGTTCGCTACTCGATAAATCATGATTTAAATGAGTATTTATCAATGATTTTGCTATCGGTATTGATATGGTCCATTGTTCACTCTCGAAATCGAAACATTCGATTGTATTCAAAAATGTTTTCCCGTTGAATCCGCCAACAGCTATGAAACAAATTGAATTGATTATCGGATTGATTTTTTGTTGAAAACTTACCATAAAGTCGGTCTTTGATTACTGCGACACCCACATTAGCTCTAGAAATGGTCATCGGCTTACCATAAGTCCATTCATCAGTATTGGGATCATAGATTTCAACAGAGCACAATGCATTGACGCCATCATGTCCACCTACAGCATAAATTTTATTGTTGTACGTAGCGACTCCACAACCGCGTCGAGGAGTTCGCAATGACGCGATATTTCGCCAAACACCATCAGAGAACGATTCTACACTACTCAAGCATGACCAAGAATCACAACCGCCGATAGCGTAAATGGTACCATCTAAAACACAGGCGCCTGTTTGATATCTGCCAGTATTTAAATGACCGATCAACTCCCAGACATCGGATTTAGGATCATAAACATCACAACGTGTCATTCCACGATTGCCATTCCAGCCACCAATCATATAAATTTTAGAGTCCATGGTGCAAATTCCAGCATTAGAACGTGCTACTGGAGCTTCATGAATCAATTTCCATTCAGTTTTGTCATAAAGTTCAGCAGAGTTCAATTCTTTTTGACCATTACAGCCACCAATAGCATAAACTTTGTCGTCGACAACAGTAATCGCAAATCTTCCACGCGCAAAATTCATTGGTTCAAGAATTCTCCACTTATTTTCCTCGCTATCATAAATTTCGACAGTTTTCAAACATTCTCCTCGATCATAACCACCACAAACAAAAAGTTTCCCTTTGAATTCGGCCACACCAACACCACAACGGGCAAAATTCATAGGTGGAATTAAGCGATGTTCATCGAAATTGGAAGTTTTATTCGATGTTTCCGATGTTATTTTGTGATTGATTTCATTTATACGAAATTTCAATGTAAGTATATGAAGATTTGCCTTGATTGAAACCAAACCAACAAGCTTGTGTTGGCTGAGACGATGTGTGGCCAAAACTTTCCAATCATTTGTAGGATCATCTTCATCCGCTATTGAAGCTAAAGAAGACTCAGAATCCGAACGTGCGAACAAAAATTGTCGCGGTTTTGAAGGATTGGTTGATTGTTTCTTCAAACCATTCTGGAGACTATCGTTCGATAATGATTTGACCAAGCTGATGCGTTTCGTCATTCGCTTGTAATCCTCAATCATTTCGGATTCTTGTGGACTGTTTGATTCGATTTGTGAACAATCTTGAATTTCATTTCGATCTTTGTTGTAATATAACATCAAAACATTCTCTTTTAATGTATCCAGATTGATCAATTCTTTCTCGAATGCATTTTTGATCCAATCGATTACTTCATTGAAAATGTGGCGCTCATTAACGCATGATTCTTCTTGCTCGGAATTTAGCAAAAATTCCATTTTGATCAAGGACAACTGAGAATTGAAATGTGAATTCTGGACTATCGATTGAAAATTTTGTCTTATATAACCATCAATCGATTGCAAAAGATGTGGATCTTTAAGGACAGTTTTCATATTACGTATTTCAAGGCAATTGTTTGGAGACAAAGTAGAGAGTAAAACTTGTCCACACTTGCTAACAACATTCGACATTTTGAGTCTCGAAGCAATCGAATAAATTTCTTTAACTTTATTTGCTGGAAGCTTCAGTTTAGCAGTATAAGCATAATCGATGATTAGGTCGAAAGCTTCAAGGTCTAAATCCATAAGGCCAGATTTTTTTTGGTTCTCGTTAATAATCAATCGATATTGTTGAAGAGACGCATTATTAGAACCTTGATGGGATTCTTTTGAGAACATTTCAAACAAATAAGGGCTCGCAGCTGATAAAATGATTTTGTGGGCGTAAACTTCATGAACTTCTTGATCTGATCCGACCTGTTTGCGGATTAAGTCATAGATAGATAAGAATGAAATAGGCTTGAATCAGTGCCAGATATTCACCTGCAAAATGACATCACAAAATTGACGATCTTTTCTCAACGTATTCATATGTTCCAAAAACGCATTCTGTTCTTTGGGATCCTGGAACCAATAAATAGGGTTCCCATAATAATCTTTAGTCATTTGTGGCTCAACCATTTTCTTAATCTGTTCAATTAATCCTGAATGAACAAGAAAACGATGTTAAATTTGAAATAAAAGCGTATGAAATTTTCGCAATCAGACCAAGTGCTTACCGAATCACTTGCGAAAATCTAATATCGATGTTGCACAATATGATTAGAAGATTTGATTTAAAATCTCTAGAAATAATCCTTAGACATTGAGTTTAATCAGATAAGAATATTGGATGATTATCATGTTGACTAATAATGATTTGCCGATTGAATAAAGGCGAAAAATGTTTCGATCCCGAAATGATTGTTAAAAATGGATTGAATCTTTAATCCAATAAACTAATACTAATCCGAGATTCTCTAGAGTCGATGGGATCAAATTCTAAACGGCGTCAGCACTTCGATGTTCATCATCACTAATAAAATCGATCACCAAGATCGAAATGGATTACGGCTAAAGAAAAATTTTCAAAGATTTAAAATGATATTCTCAACAAGAATGAAACATAAAAAATGCTCTATGAACAACAACAGTGATGATGATTGCGTTCGGTGTGATGATGATGCATGTGTCTTGATGGCCATGATGTTTCGTTGTCATCAATTTAATGATGAAATTTTCTCTCAACCAGATAGATATCAATATCGATTCGAACCAAACCTTAACTGAGATATGTTTTGGATAGGTTTTGTAAAATATCTTTTTCTATAAAAAAAAAAGGAACACAGACACACACACACAGACACATACCCAAAGATAACGAGGAAATAGAGTTATATTCGAAATATTACTATGTTCGTCTTATCATGATTCTCGATCAACGAATATATTTTATAACAGCATCATAGCTCCCCCTTCTCTCTCTCTCTCTCTCTATTTCTCTCGCACCTATACTTTATTGATAGCACAGATGATTGCTACTACCAAAAGAAGAAAAAAAAAGAATTAAAATTTCGTTTCAGAATACAGTTCTATTTCCAGGGGGCGAGGAGGAGGAGTGAATGATCAGTAATATAAGCACGAAGGTAAAAAAGCACATGTTTTATTCTTTTGGTTCGAAATTCTCTTTTCGCCTCATTGTTTTCTTTTTTTTTTTTTTTTGTTGCAAGAATTGCAATCGATTTGGAATGAAATCGATTCTATAGCAAATAGATTCTATACTATCGTATCAGATATCTTCGATAATTTGGGCAATATATCCGATTAGATATATTTGATTTGATTTGATTTTTTTTTTTGCAGATTAAAATTTAATCGATTTTTTTTCTTTATTCTCAATCGAATATTGTCTCATTGGAAACCACTGATTGTAAAAATTTTATTATTATTATTATTTTTTGCCAACATAACAACAACAAAACAAATTCTGTTGAAAAGAGGAAGAATTATTCTAAAGATTATTTCGAATAGATTTCGGATTGAAACTGAGCTTGAACTTTGAAATTAGAGTAATCATAATTGGCCATGAAAAAAAAACGATAAATTAGTAGAAGAATGAGTCTTTTTTTTTTCGTTTGTATCGTTTGTATGGAGGAAAGAATCCACTCGATCTTGTTAGATAATCATTTTGATTCGAAAAAATTTAAAAATTTCTTTGAATTACAATCGCTCTCAATTCATTCCAGGGTTCCATATGAATGTTTCGTTCTGTTTCTCTCTTCTGGATCGATCGAAACTATTAAATAAATCAAAAGTGAACATCATACCAAACTTTTGAGATCGTTACAGATTGAACAGATAGAATCTGAATCGAATGTTTAAAGCCAAAATTTGGTTTGTTCTTTATTTTGAAGATACTTAATATGGCTTAGAATAAAATGCATGAATGTTCCAACATAAATGATTGCAATCGTAATTACGATAGACAATCCGCAATAGAATCGATCAACGTATAAGAGAGAGCGAGAGAGAGAGAGAGAAAGAGAGAAAAAGATCAAAATTTTATTAGCATCCAAAATGGACCAGATCGAATCGAGAGAGATTCATAAAAATCCAATACATTGAAAATAACCATATAGGTAATGGTTTCGATGGTTCGAAATATGAGGTCCATATTTTCTTTCATACACCATCCGCCCGAAAAGATCATCATAACATAGTTTCAAATTCAACACTCTACGATCGTTGATCGATCCAATGATTTGGAACAAATGTTTCGATGGTCTATTCAATGCTCTAGTCAATCGTGCCATTGTTATCAAAATGAACAGCGTTATTGTGGTATGGATCGTTGTGATGAAATACATCACAATCCGATCGAGCCATACGATATGTTTGATAAGCAACGACATCACACCAGAGACAATCAACAAAGAGATTGTTGGAGAAGAGAAGAATAATCGAGACCGATAAACAGAAACGATTTGTAGGTCCAATGAATTGATTCTCTTATTTTGTAATCATAATAGATACCAAGATGAAAAGACAAAGAAAGAAATACTAGTGAAAACAAAAAGAAAGGAAAAGAAGATAATTAAGAGAAAAACTCTGGTCAGAAGAAAAAAAATTTGGACCTGGAAATTTCGAAATTGATCCGATACTAACCTAGAAGAGAAAAACTACTACTAACTACTAACCTGAAATAAAGAAGAGTAATTTACCTTGAAGACTTAACAAAAACAAGTTATAGCATCAAATATTGTCGACAAAGTTTGTTATTGATTTGGATCAAAAAATAAAAGAATGGATCATAGTTCCAATAATCAAACGATTCACTATGCAAACTAACAAAACAGATTGCAACGCGACCAATCAAAATTAGAATCGAGATTGTCTCAAAAAAAAATGTTTAATTTTATATCGTTTCGTTGATCGTTTTTTCGATTATCTTTATATTGGATTAATAGTAATAGAAATGATTGAATTGGAACAACATTTCGCAATCTATCTTTACTAATTAGTATTTAGATCTTCACAAAGAAATCACAATCAATGGAAACTTCTCTGCTTAAATTCAAAATTAATCTTAATCTTTGAATCCTTTTTTTTTTATTTCGGGAGATTTCTTTGTCTTTTTTTTTTGTTTTGTTTTGTTGTTTGCATTTTGTTACTCATTTTTTTGGTAGCCTTTCATTCTTTTGGAATGAAATGTTTAATTTTTTTTTTCGCCACTTTGATTGCGCGTACCTAGTTAATCTGAACACGAACCTAGCTAAATTCAAATCAGAAGACGAACAAGAAAAAAATTGAAGCCCATCATCCATTTTATTGAATGGAATTTTATGAAAAACTATTATTTCTTTTATTGTAAATCAATATTATTCGATTCGAGAATGGCCCAAGAAAGCTCTCTCATACTCGAGCAAGATTGAATCGTTCCAGTAATTTCGAAGAATAAAAAAAAAAGATTCCGAAGCTTTGAATGTAAGCGAAAATGAGATTTGAATCCACTAAAAGTCGAGTCTGAAACGATTTCGTACTTGAATTACTTCCGTCAATGCTATAACCGAACCAGAAAAAAATAAATGAATAAATAAAGGAAGGAAAAAAGGAAGGAATCAATTCTAATCCAAACACAATCGTTTGAGACGATTGTTTCGAGAAAATTTCGACACCTTGATTTGTTTCGAAATCTTTTTTTTTTCCTCCTCCTCCAATCATTCCGCATTCAAGATTTGATTTGATTCATAGATTTTTCACTTCAATTTCGTTAATTGTCCAATGTTTGTTTTGTTTTCAGTTTCAGAAGTCTCGTCTCTCTCTCTCATTTAAGAGAAAATCGATATATGGCTTAGAGCGCATAGAAACAATGCTGCATAGACCAAAAGAATCTGATTGGGAAGAAAGAATATTATGAAAAAAATTTAGTCGATCAAATAAATTTAGCATCGATTTCGTCGATCGAATTGTCTAGACAAAAGTTTTTCTTTTTCTTTTTTTTTTTTTACCTTGAAAATAAAATAGAAAGTAATTTCACCCATAACACTTGGATTGTAATTGTTCACTTTCTTCTCCATTAGATAGGCAAAAAGATCATCAAGTTTCATTTTAAGAATCATATTTTGATGGCAGTTAATCGATTGGATTGTTGACATCAATGATTTTGATGGTTCTATTGTTAATTTTGTTGTATGAGCTAAGGTTACGAAAACGCTCATCGTTAGACCAGCATGAAGTAATAGAATCATTATGAAGATTAATACATCGACCCATTCTTTCTCTTTATAGATCAATGTAAGAAATGTGATCACATTCGATGGTATACTAAAAAGACAATAGATTCCTAAGATTCTTGCTTGATGTTTCTCGAAAGTCCATTTGATATAGGAGATATGTTGTGAATAGTCTCGATAGATTTGTGTTAAATCTCGAAGAATTTTTCTTCGCATACCAACAAAACCAAAATGACTTCTTGCTTGATAGTCGGACGAATCGTTACAATGATACAATCGAAACAAGTGGATCGATTTTGGCCGAAAACGTTTCGAGATATGATCGAAACGTTCGATGAAAAAATTTAGATTCGCTTGGTTCCAAAACGAATCTAATGCATTGGTGATGATCACCAAGAACGCTACTTGGATCGCTGCACTAACAATGATCGTTAACGAAATGTAATCGAGCAGAAGTAAAAAAAAACTATACATTTCTAGTTTGAAAAAATTTTTGCCAATTGTTAAAATTGCAACTCCTATCAGAATTGAGAGGAAGAGAGAAAACAAACAAATTCCAATAGATTAGATTTGAAAATTTTTGTAAATCTTTTCTGAAACTAACCTGCTAGAATATGAAAAGTGAAAATGGTCGAATCGACAATCCTTGAAAGATTATCAATCTTCTTGTAGAGATAAGATTTGTTGAAAATTTTATCGATCGATAGATTCGGTCGGAATAGTGCTTCGAAATTCGAAGCATTAGGTTTCGATTTAAGTTTACTGATGAGTTTATTGATTTTTTTCAAAGTTAAACTATCCTCAAATGGTGGAATGATTGAAAATTTTTTTCGCGATTTTATTTCAATTATTTTTGGCGAGAGAGAATCAATCGCCGATGATGCTCGTATCGATAATGGTGGTGGTGATGGTAACGATGTGGATGATGATGAAGATTTTTTGTGCTGAAACAATGACATTATCATCAATCTATATCGTCGTAGTCCGTGGATCGAATCGTAGCATGAATTTTTCTTCCTATTTTCAATATGATCGATCGCTATCTTATAGATGTGTGTGAAATAATCCGGTACGACAAAAAACAATGTCAATTTTCCATGAAGGCTAAGCATCGAGGTGAATAATATGGTGCAAAGAAACTCTAACGCTAGATCGAAATTGATCTTAACGATATAGTAGAAAAATGGATCATAATCCCAATAGTTGAAGATACCGGTTCGCATACAAATCAATGCAACAATACATCGAATGATGAAGATCACCAATAGAAGAACATCGATACCATGTTTGATTACATAGCTCCATGTTAAACGTTCATCGTGGATCTCTTTCAATTGACGAAAGGTAAAATTACGTATATTTATTAACATTTTTGTTCTCGAGATTGATTGATTGATTGATTGATCAATTGATTAATTGATTAATACGTTCTCTTTCGTAGGTGTTTTGTATTGCACTTTTTTTTTTTTTTAGAAAAAAAAGTCGTTGATTCCAATTGATTACTTCGGATCAATGAGAAGCATACAGGTGGTAGGTTTAAGCTTATTGAAACAGAAACAGAAACAGAAATTATAATGGCGACTAATTTTTTTTGATCTTCTCTTGTCTCTCTTACAAATTCCTCTTTCTCTCTCTCTCTGGAATACCTTCAATCGATTAAATGTTACTTTATTTCTACGACCCTTTGATTTTAGAAATAAAAAAAAAATAACAGAAAGGTTTGTTAAGATTTCGCAACAATGAACTGAAGATAAGTACAATGAAAAATGTTACATCGAAAAAGAAAATTTTGATAGAAAAAAAAATAAAAAAAAAACTAAAAAAAAAAAAAAGAAAACTGTTAATGTTTCAACAATTGATCTATAATAAATGTTAGATTTATTTCGCTTTCGATTCTGATAGATTCGTTCCAAGATTCGAAACAGGGAAAACATTCGCAGGGAAACAGGGCGCAAATTTGAGGAAAAATATCAATAAATTTTTTTTTTGCCTCACTAACTTTTCTCTTACAATCAATTAAGAAGTTAAGAAGAGGAATTTTTCCAAATTCATATCACTCAATGGTGGCAAAAAAAAAACAAAACAAAAAAAACTATTAAATTTCAAAAAAAAAAAAAAAAAAAACAAAGCTAAGAGAATAATTATTGACATTGTTTCTCTCTCTCTCTCTCTCTCTCTTCCATGTTTTCCAAACTAAACAAGAACGAGAATGAGAGAAAAATAAAAAAAAAAACTTTTCTTCGTTTTTTTTAATTACCGAGCATTTTCATCGATCGAGAAGAATCTTCGATTGAAGAATTACCGAACCAAAAACAAAAAAAAAAAAAACAAGCTTTCTCTGAAATTATCGATGAGGAAAAAAAATGAACAATTCGCTTCGGTACCCATCGAGAACTAGCTGGCAAAAAAGATCCAAAAAAAAAATTAAGGGCTCAAATTAATCAGCGTTTGAATCGCTGTTCCACGAGACAACGATCCAATCGGAATCGATGCGGATCCATATCGTTGTATTGAACTTGATCGTATTCGATGAATCGTTTCATCATCGAAAATTGTTGAGAATTTCCAAAAAAGGTTTGCGATGTTCAATAGAAACTTAACTCAACACTTCCATTAATGATCATTGTCATTAACTTATTCCAATTTTCCATTGCATTTAGTTTGGAAAAATCATTTTCGAAACCAACAGAAACCATTTCCGTTCCCCCCTCTCTATCTCTTCTCACTTTCTCTTCTATATAATTATTTTGTTTGAAATTAATCATCCAAAAATTTGATCGATTCTATTTCTATTCTGTTTGATTTAATCAATTTTGACTTTTCTCTCTCTCTCTCTCTCTTCTTCTCGAAACAAACAACAAATGTTTTATATGTTTGACATTGTTTGACGACAATAAAATGCAAAAAGGAAAAAAAAAACATTCTCCAGTGTTACTTTAACTCTTTTTGATTTTAAATTCATTCAACGGAATTCGAATGAATTGTTTGTGTTGAGTGGAACAATTATTTTGGAACAATCTCGATTTCAGTGGAATGATTGAAATCAATCTCTCTCTCTCTCTCTCTCTCTCTCTCTCTCTGCGTATCTATGTCTAGGTCTATGTCGGAAGGATTCAACTGGAACATTGAAAATGGAATGAGAGAAGAGAAAAAACCATTGATCGTATTCTCTTTCATCTTAATTTTTTTTTTCTCGGTTATCGTTATGAATCGCATTTATGAATTTTTTTCAGTCTTGCCTTTTCGAAGATTTTTAAGATTTTTTTTCTCATTGGTATCTTGATTCATTTGTTCTTCCCCACTAGTCCTTTTCTCTCTCTCTCTCTCTCTCTCTCTCTCTCTCTCTCTCTCTCTCTCCCTCTCTCTGTGGAGTCAAACTAATTGAAATTGGTGGAGAAAATTTTTGTAACTTTTCCTTGAGAGAGTTCATTTTTTTTCTTCGCTTTGCTTTGCTTTCGTATTTTTTTTTTGCCCGAAATTCCGGACAATTAAAAATAATTACACTTGGACTACGATCTCAATCATATTAGCTATGTATCATTAGGAGTGAAGATAGAAATTCTCGGGAAGGGGGGAAAGAAATCTTTTTTCTTTTGTCTCCCCTCTTGCTCTATCTCTCTCTCTCTCTCTCTTCATTTTGGTCCGAAAATAACCGAAACGAAAACCTAGGCAGAGACAGAGAGAGAGAGAGAGAGAGAGAGAGAGAGAAATTTTCGAGATTTTTTTCCTATTCATTCGGTTTCGTTTCGGTTCCTCTCTCTCTCTCTCTCTCTCTCTCTCAATCTAAGATTTCGATCTTCTATCTTTTCTCATTAATTATTTCATTATGTGGAAGTTATTTTTCTCTCTCTCTCTCTCTCTCTCTCTCTCTCTCTCTCTCTCTCTCTCTCTCTCTTCAATTTTATTTTCTCATTTGTTGCTAGAAAACAACCGTCAGTTATCTTTTAGTGAATCTGAAAAGCGACTATCTATTTTTTTTTTTTTTTTTGCGAGAAAAATCTAAGATTATGTATTGAATGATATCTGAGACTAATGCGAGATGTGATGTGTGTTCCAAACACCAACTCTCTACGTTCTCATCGAATAATTAATGAAGCATCGAGGAGAAAAAATAAAAAGCACAAAACTTTTCTCACAAGCTATCACATCAATCACAAAAAAAAAAGAACAAAACAAGCAACAACTGGTGTTACCTTTGAGATCGGAATCAAATTAGGAATTTTTTTCTTTCTTTTCGTTCCAAAATGAAAAGAGCGACAATAGTTAAGCGTAGTGTTGCTTGATTAGGATCGAGGTGATCAGATTAGAGATCGAATCAAAATCGTTTTTTCGAAATTTTTTTTTTTTTTTTTTTTTTTTCGTTATCCTAATCATTTCGTTTGTCAATTGTCATTTCGATTTCAAGTCTTTTCCGATCAGATTCTTCGGGAAACGTTTACGGAAGATTGAAGAGAGAAAATTCAAAGTGATCTAAAAATAATCTCGATTAGAAAAATTTTCATTTTTTTCTCCCCTCCATAACATAATCTCACTAGTTTCTGAACCAAATCAATTTTTTTTTTTTTGTTAAAATTACTAAATCTTTCAACGATCCAAATTATCGGTGTTCTCTGTCGTGGTTATTTTTTTCATAATCTTCTAATCTTAAATCTCTCTCTCTCTCTCTCTCTCTCTCTCTCTCTCTTTCTAATCAAAATCACAATCAAACATTAAAGATTTCGAGCCCATGTTTGATTAATTGCGTCACAAATTTTGATTTAATCTTGTGCTTTTATAAGCTCAAAACTTTGGATCCATTCTAAATGGAACCAATTATGAATGTATCAGATCAGATCAGATCAGATCAGATCAGATCGATACAAATTAGTTACGCTTTACCTAAACCTAAACCATAATTAATTCGGTTATCTTTTTTGCTTCGCGTTAGAATTCCATTACGATACAGTCAATTAAGTTTTTTTTTTCGCTTTTTTTTCTGTGGTTATCTATCATCTACGATGTTGATGATCATTGCTGATGCTGCTGCTGCTGATGATGATGATGACTGCATTGAGAAGAGAATAAAACAAAAAAACAAAAAAAAGAACGATGGCCCCAAAATCCAAATGCATTCAATTATTTTCGATGATCTAATTGTTGCTGCTGTTCTTTGTCCCTAGATTGGCTATGAATCGATAATGGTACAGTGATTGTTTTTTATTATTATTATTATTATTTCGAAAAATTTTAGATTTTTCTTTCCGATACGAACAATTTTCGAATTTTTTAATCGAACGAATCGAAACGTAAATTTTACAGAGACCTTACTCTTTTTCGATGAAAGGTACCAAATTAGATTAATCAGTTTTAGAGAGAGTCAGAGAGAGAGAGAGAGAGAGAGAGAGAGAGAGAGAGAGAGAGAGAGGGGTGGATTCTTATTTCGCAATCGTTCGATCCGATATTTTTTTTTCATTTTCTTATTGTAGCCCTATTTTAATGATTGCAATCGAACAGCGGCAATAAATAAAGCGCAACAAAATCGAATTGAAAAATGATCGCGATCAAAATTGGCCATTTTATTTCGTTGATTTTTTATTTTCTTTTTTACAATCGAATTCGATTCTAAAGCAATTTTCCAAACCAAAACCTCTCGATTGTTTGTATTTGAAATTCTAAATTTTTTGTTCGTTGATCGAAAATCAAATTTTTTTTTTTTAGAATTGTTGACCGTTGAGCGAGAAAAAAAACGAAACGGAAACGAAAAGAAATAAAAAATCGAGAGAAGACAAATCGATCAAATTGATCTATTGTTATTATTGTTTGATTTTTTTTGAATCGCACACTTCTAATCATTTCAAAAAAAAACCACACAATCAATGTGGCAATTTTATTGAGATTCGATTCGAAACCGAACCGAAGACAAACATTCATTCGATGATTACCTCAATGATTTCAGTTATTTGAGTTTTATTTATTTGTTCATAAAAGATAGAGAGAGACTAGGAGGCAGGGAGAGAGAGAGAGAGAGAGACTAGGAGGGAGAGAAAGAGAGAGACTAGGAGGAAGAGATGAGAAGAAGATGGGATACTAGATCAGCGATCCAAGATTTTTTTTTTTTGGTCAGGGTGAATTTAGAAGCTTTTTTGCTTTTCATTTCTACGGAAAACCTTAAAAACGATACTATTTTTGAAAACGATGACGACGACGACCGGCGACCGGCTATAGACATAATTTTGAATCGCCATCAAAAATAATTGTAATAATAATAATAATGATAATTGTAATAATAATAATTGGAAAGCTTTACTCCTTTCACCAGATCGAAAATTTTTTTCTTTTGCCTATTCTTCTCCATCCAATCGAATAATTTTCTTTTTCATTTTTCTTTCAACTAGGATTTTTTTTTTTAGTTTCTCTGTGTTTGTTGGTCTCTCTCTCTCTCTCTCTCTCTCTCTCTCTCTCTCTCTCTCTCTCTCTCTCTCTCTCTCTCTCTCTCTTCAACTGATAGCGTTAAAGAGACTACAAATCTATCTAAGGTAATAGAAAAAAATTTTGATCCTCATCATAATCTATTGTTTTTGTTTCGATTTCATATTGCTATTATTTCAAGTTTATTATCAAATAATCAACGATTTGGATAACAATCATTCGGTCCGAGTCTATTACACGTTTCACTTGGAAACACTTGGAAAAAAACCATTCAAAGACATAGAGAGAGAGAGAGAGAGAGAGAGAGAGAGAGAGAGAGAGAGAGAGAGAGAGAACCGAAGTCGAATTCTTTTGAGCATTTTTTCAAAAAAAAAAAAAAATAATAATAATAATAATTAATCTTTCAAACTTGGACATTTGAAACAGTTTGAATTTGGAATCGAATTGAATATCTCTCTTCATTGCGTTACGTAACAATTTTCTTTTTTTTTTTCGATCCAAAATGATGAAAAATCTGTGATCCAAATTTCTCACTTCTCTTCGGTTTTGTTCGACAGAAATGGAATTTTTCTCTTTAAGATTTAAGAATTGTTTGATTTTGTATTTTTTTTTTTTTTTTTTTTTTTGAAATTTTTGTTTTCCTCTAGTAGCATCTTACTTATCTGCAAGTGATCTTATGGCAATTAAATTGGATCATCTTTTTTGTTTGTTTTTGTTGTTGTTGTTTTTTTTTAGTCCTCTACCAATTGCTCTATCTCCATTGCCAATTTTAAATGGCCAAGATTTTTTTTTGTCCATCCAAAAAGTTTATAGAAACGAGGTGTTGGAACTTGATGGAATTTGTTCAAAGTTCCAAATAAAGTAAATTAACTTTATATAGTCATTTGTTTTATGGTAGAGAGAGAGAGAGAGAGAGAGAGAGAGAGAGAGAGAGAGAGAGAGAGAGAGAGAGAGAGAGAGAGAGAGATTAAAATTGAACTTATTTGAGAATTAATCCAACGAAAAGGGGAAAAGGGGGAAAATGAAAAATTCTCTCTCTCTCTCTCTCTCTCTCTCTCTCTCTCTCTCTCTCTCTCTCTCTCTCTCTCTCTCTCTCTCTCTCTCTCTCTCTCTCTCTCTCTCACTCTCTTTTTTGGATTCCAAAATCCATCACTTTTCAACAGGTGTTAATTTTTGGACAATTTTTTTTTGTTTCTCTTTCAAAACTATTTCCATAAAGTTTCAAATTTTTTCTTTTTTTTCTTTTTTCGTTTAGTTCGTTTGAATTTTTTTCTTCAACCATTTTGGATTTTGAAATGGAAAAAAAAAGAATTTTTTTTTTTTGACAAGATGTCTTGTTATTATAGCTTGTTGCTACTTTCGTATCCGTAAGCGTATTCCAAATGGAACAAAAAAAATTCTTCAATCTGTGTTTCGCATACTAAATATTCGATATCCATTCTATTAGTTTTCTCTTCTCTTTCTTCTTCCTATCATATGAAATGAAAGACTAAACATAGAATTAGAATTAGATATTATTTAATAAATACAGATTTTTTACTTCTCTTCCAATAAAAGCCACAATGATAAACACTGACAATGACCTAAATGACAATGATGATGTTTGGATTGTTAATGAGAGAGACGAGAGAGAGAGAGAGAGAGAGAGACGAGAGGAAAACATCAAAAACAAACTAACATTGAAACCTATGGAGAGAAGCTAGGGGAGAGAGAGAGAGAAAAGAAAATTAGATTATTGGAACAAAAATCCAAAAAAATAGAAAAAAAAAACAAAGAAATTTTTTCATTGATTTTTAAAAAAAAAACTCTATTGTTTTAGTCTCTCATAAAATTTTCAAAAAAAAAAAAAAAAAAAATATACCAATTGAACAAAATTCAATAAAGTTCTGGGTTTTGTTTTTTCGCCTAGCAAAACTTTTCAAAAAAAAAAAAAAAAAAAAATGCATCCCTATCGTTGATGGCGAATAGCAGCAGGAACATAGCAGAAAAGAAAAAAAATAATTATCGAAATTATTTTTTTTTTTTACAAAATTTAACCAAAAATTTAAAAAAAAAATTAAATAAAACAATGGCTATATTCGGCGTGAACTAGATCGCTATTGTTTTCTCGAAAGATTTCGAATTGAAAAGTTTGACACCGATCGTTTCGTTCTCAATCCCTAGATCCATATCTCTTTCTCTCTCTATCTCTCTCTTTCTCTCCGTCTCTCGATTTCGAAATCTATCACCGGAGAAAAAAAATTATTGATAATAATAATAATAATAATAGTAGTAATAATAATAACAATAATGAGTGAGAAGATTTCGAACTAATTATCTTCTCTTATTGAGAGAGAGAGAGAGAGAGAGAGAGAGAGAGAGAGAGAGAGAGAGAGAGAGAGAGAGAGAGAGAGAGAATAATTAGAGAGATTCGAAATGAAAAGAGAAGCGAATAGCATTTTTTTGTTTTTCTCTTCGGCTAAAAGAAAAAAAAAAAAAAGAAGCAGTCAAATCGAAATTCGATGAAAAAAATAACTAGCCATACGTGAACGATCTCGTAGATTTCTAACGATATTTAGATACCGGTGTACGAAATCTGATCTAATTTTTGCATCACTGATCGATGAGATATTCAGATATTCAACTCGAACTTCTAATTCTCACAATAGAATCAAACGATAGGAGAAGAAATAGGAAGAGAGAGAGAGAGAGAATTGATAAACATCTAGTCGATCTTCATCCATGAAGATCAGTGATGCTTACACCGGAAAATCTCGATTGATGATCTCGATTGATATTAGATGAAATTCTGGTCGTATTATAAATCTTATTTGAAATGATAATTGAATGCAATTCGAGGCAAGAATTCATTCCCCCCGTTCCGCCATGCCGTCCTCTTCCTTGTTCTAAACAAAACAACGATGAAGATTTTCATTGACGATTCATTTCTTTGTAGTCTCATGAAATGGATCAATGATCACTCTCTCTCTTTGTGTGTGTGTGTGTGTGTGTGTGTGTTGCATAACACAACAACAATAGTAAAGTCTATTGCTCGAGATGATTTAAAGCTACGGAAACAAACAAACAAACAAACAAACAATTGTGTTACATTTGATGGATCGGATTTGTTGTTACGTTGCTTAGTTTTCTATTCTGTAACAAAAAAAAATTAACCTTGAAGAGATTAAATAGCTCTTCTTGGTCTTCATCCACACTTCCTTTTTAGAAATTTTAGATCGTGAACTGACCCATAAGTGAATCGCCTACAACAGCTATTGATGTTTGTTCGATGAAAAAAAAACAAATGTGTCCATAAAAAAAATGGAAGCTGATATCTTTTTTTTTCACTACGATTCGATCGAAAGTTGACAATTTCGAAATCTAAATTATTTTTCGAAACACCTTAGTAGAAAACCATAGATAGTTTTAGAAATTTTTTTTTCAATTCCATTCGAATGAGAATTGTTATCGATTTCGAAATGATGAATCGAAGAAATCTCATCGCTCTGCACGAGCGGTGTTGAGAAACTATATCGTATCGAAATCGTATCGTATCATTATTATTACTATTATTAAATATTATTATTATTATTATTATTATTCTCATCATCGAAAACCTTCTAATTATTAGCGTTTCTCTCTCTCTCTCTCTCTCTCTCTCTTTCTCTCTCTCTCAATGTTTGAGAAGAAAGAAATCTTTGCTACTTTACTTTTTTTTTCTCCGAATGCTTGAGATATGAAAATTGTCTCGAATGCTTTCTCATCATCATCATCATAATCATATGGACATCATCATCTTCACCATCCATAATCGTTTCGGTAAGAAAGAGCCACTGTGTTGCACTGTTTTTCAGTGTATGTGTGTGTGTGTCTGTCTGTACGTCTCGAAGCCTAGAATAATATTTTCATCACCAGGTCAAATGTTAGCTAATAACAATGAAGGTAGGAATAATAATAGTAATAATAATGGTAATAGTAATAATTGGCAATCCTAGCATTAATATGAGACATTCTAGAAAATTCATTTTTTTTGTGATGGAGAAGAGAAGAGAGAGAGAGAGAGAGATATTTTCCTCTTTTCGCTCCATCTTTAGATATCTTTAAGGTTCGGATAGCAAAGTTGTCTCGTTTTTCGTTTCTCTCTTTTTTTTTTGTTTGTTCCGATGAATAAAAGAACGGATGGATGAGGTTGTGAAAGAGGGGAGATGGGGGAGAATAGACAATATCGTTTCATTCAAGAATAATACACTAAATGCTAGAGAATAGAAAAATATTATCCTTCTTCTTCGGTAAGTTTGCGCGATCAACATTTGTTTCGACTTCGATCGAGTATAGTACTAGCTTGAGAGAACATTGCCACCACCACCATCACCATCATCATCATCATCATCATCATCATCGACACCAACACTTTCGGGAAAATCTCACCGTACACTGCACATTCAAACATTGTGACCATATTCGATGTGATCTCACCTGTGAAGCTTAACAAAGCGATAGAGAGAGAGAGAGAGAGAGAGAGAGAGAGAGAGATTGGTAACATTTTAAGAGATGAAGATTTTCACAATGAGAAAATTCTCTCCACTTCTCCATTCTAGAATCCAGAAAGCAAAAAAAAAAAAAAAAGAACTAACATTAAAAGCATAAAGGAGATCTAGGAAACAGTGAGAGAGAGAGAGAGAGAGACAAAGTTGTTCTATTCACTAGGTTTTTCGGTTGAATAACGAGAGACGCTTTCTAAGCTTAACGCGACAAACCTCAACCTTTATTCTCTCTCTCTCTCTCTCTCTCTCTCTCTCTCTCTCTCTCTATTAAGATTAAAAACTCGAAGCTTCGAAATGCCGTTAACATCGGAACAACAACCTCGAAGATGATGATGATGATGATGATGATGATGATGATCTCTTGAACAATTATATACTCACTCATTCAAACACAACACACACGCACACACACACAAAAACCTAAGCGTTGGAAATCGATGATGAACCAGATTTTTTTTCTTTTTGTTTCAATCTCTAGATTTTAGTTGTTTTTGTTGTTCTGTTGTTTGTTCTTCGAAACTTTAAATTTTAAACTCCATGAAAGCAGAGAAATTGGATTTTTGATTTTGGATTTTATTTCATCTCTTAGCTTATTTTATCTCTAGCTATCTTAATTTTGTGTTTGGTTAGGTTGTTTTTCTCGATCAAACTATTCGATCGAAATCGATGAAAAGTGATGAATTTTTTTTTTTGTGATCGGAATCGAAATCAACAAGTGTCACACCGGAATATTCTCAATAGAATTTCAATAACTTTTTTTTTGTTTTTGTCTTTATCTTCGTCTTTGTGTTACTTTTATTTCCGAAGTGTTGTTTTGTTTTCTTCCAGTGCTTTGATTAGTTGTTTTTTTTTGTTTTAATTTTCTGTTTCTATGTGATGAATTTTTGAATGAAACAAAATCCAAAATGAACAATGTTTGAAACAATCCGATCAAAATGATGTGAAAGGTAATCATCGAATAATCGAGTGAATCGATTTTTTGTGATTTTTTTTTTTCTAGAATATTTTCCAAATAAATCATCAAACACCAAACGTAATCGAATCAAATCATCGAATTGTATTAAGAGCTACTACAACTTCTATGAGATTCGATGTTCGCTTTGAGAGTGGGAGACAGAGAGAGAGAGACCGATACCTGTGAATCAATCATAAATGGCTGGATTTTTTTTTTGGGGAGGGGGGATTCTTGACTAATTTTTTTTTTGTTTTTCAATTGAATTATTTTTTCCCCCAATTGATTTCTTTTTTGCCTCCACTCTTTTTTGATTTGATTTTTGGGAATCTTTTTTTTTTTTTTTTTTTTTTTTTTTTTTGCATTTACTTCTCAATCCATCTAATAATCAATGATTATTGGTGTCTCTCTCTCTCTCTCTCTCTCTCTCTCTCTCTCTCTCTCTCTCTCTCTCTCTCTCTCTGTCTGTCTGTGTGTGCGAATGCGAATACCAAGGTAATGAATGATTGGAATGATTACCACCATTCACCACCGACACCCATTTATGATCAAGATGGTGATGATGATGATTATATCATCCAGAGAGAGAGAGAGAGAGAGAGAGAGAGAGAGAGAGAGGGAGAGGGAAGAGAGTACGAATCTAATTCATTGAAGCGAATCTTTGAATTTTTTTTTTTTGGTTTCCAATATCTCCTTCATTGTTTTTTCTATCTCATTAGATATTTTTGATATGTCGTTGTTGTTCCCATTCGAACGATAGAAAAAAAAAAATAATACACCTGCAAGACAATTGAATTATTTAGTTAGACTATGTAAAATTTTCACACCGAAATCTCTCTCTCTCTCTCTCTTTGAATCCTCCTCCTCCTCCTCTCTCTTCTTCTTAAATTGGTTTCTCCAAATGGATTGAAAAAGAAAAAGAAAAAGATTTATTTTATCTCTCAATTATCCGAAACGCATCTTATTTGCATTTAGTTTCCCTCTCCCCCTTTTCCCCGTTTCTATCGATTCTTATTAGACCTAATTTTTTTTTCTTCTTCTTCATTAGAACTCTATCTCTATTCGTTTGTTCGTTCGTTAACCTTAGCCATTTTCATCATTCTTTGATTTGAAATCAATTTTTGCAAAAAATTTTAGTTTTTGTGTCCGTTTTGAATTTCAAACCTACGGAAACACTTTGAGCGCTTAGGTGAATGCAAATTATCAATGAAGTTTTTTTTTTGCAAATTTTTTTTTTCTCGAAGTAATAAAAATTCATTTCTATCTCTTTTCTATTGTTTTGGATTGGGTTTTTTTTTTGCTGATTATTATTCTCTCTCTCTCTCTCTCTCTCTCTCTCTTTCACTCTGTTTTGGCTCGGTCCAATTCGAAATGTATCAATCTGTACTATTGGTACTAAACAATTGGTAACACTGATTGATTGATCGATTGATCTAATCGTCTCGCTTCGCTCTCCGGAATGACCGAAAATGGTCTCTCTCTCTCTCTCTTTCTACATTCGCGCCTTAGTTTGATCCGCATTTCTTTTTTTTTTTTTCATTGATTTTTTTTTTTTTTGATTTCATTGCTCCAAATCATTGCTCTCGATCTATCTCTTTCGATCTCTACAGTCTTGTCAATGATAACAAACGAAATGGTCAATCAGTTTTATTATTATTATTATTATTATTACTATTATTGTTATTATGAATTGGTGCTAGTCAGTTAGTTAGTTAGTTAGTTTGGTTAGTTAGTTAATCAATAATGTTTTGGTTCTATCCTTCGATACACACACAAACACACATAGACATACAATCACAGTCTATTCCGATTTATTTAGGTCTTGTTTAGCTTTCAAAATTGATCGACCCATATTGAAAAAAAAAAGATCAGAACGGAACAGATTTGAAGCTGAAGAGAAAAAAAGAGCTATGTTTTTTTTTCTCTCACTTTTCATCAATAATCTTTTTGATTTGATGGAATTCCAAGAGAAAGAGAGAGAGAGAGAGAAAGATTCCAATCAAAAAAAAAAAAGAAACTCTTCTCATTAACTTGTTTTTGGATAAAAAAAAAATTTTGAATCCTTTTTTGAGATATTTATTGATTCAATAATAAAGTGTAGGTGTGTTGGTGTGAATGTGGAATGTCCATTTCTTCTTTATTCTTTCTTCTTCTCTCGAATAATTGACAAGACGATTGTTTTGTGATAGATCAGACATCTTTTTAAGCCACATCGATAGTGATAATGATCGTTACCAATGATCGTTCGAAAATCTCTCAATCTCTCACACAATACATTCTTCTTCGATCTCGAATCAATTCTTCATTCAAATCTTCATCATCTTAAGCATCGAGAGAGAGAGAGAGAGAGAGAGAGAGAGAGAAATACAGCTCAACCGTAACGCGCTAGTTCAATACGATTCACAATTGTTCGAAATTGTTCTTGGAGTACTTCGTTTCTTTTCTTCGATGTCGATCGAAATAGAAGACAAGATGGAATGAAGACAAGAGAGAGAGAGAGAGAGAGAGAGACATCGAATACAATTCAGGTGATTTACTTTGTCACAAAATCATCGAACCCTTTTTCGTTCGAACGATCGAAGATGAGAAATGGAGGCGGAGAAGGGGAAGCGATAGAACATAGAACGCTTAGCTATTGAATTATTTTTTTTTCTCTCTGTCACAGAAATATTCATTCATTCGTTCCAAATGATTCAGATTGATTGTATTAGATCAACATCACAAATCTTTCCCCTTTACAATCTAGAACATCTTTATTTTTGATTCTCTTTTCATCTTTTTTTTTTAATCAATTCGACTATTCGATTCGTTTTTCTTATTCCGCCTCCCCCTCTAAATGATTCGATTCGGTTGGGATTTCGATTTGAAAACTATTCGATAAACAATCGAAAGCTGATGATCGAAAACAAAACTTTTGAAAAAGTAAAATAATAACATTGTAAAGTTTCAAATCTTTTAGATTTGATGCTTGACAACTCTTTGATGTTCTATTTGTGAAGAAGAATAGTTTTATAATCTTCAACAGATTCAAGTTTAGCTTGCAACAACAATCCACATTCAATCTCGCTTTATATTTTTGCTCTTTTTCTTTTTTGCTTTTTTTGCTTTATCATCGAACATAATTGTGTTTGAAAAAATCAAATTTTTTTTTTTTGAAATTTTAGTTTCGAATCGAATCGATTTCCTTTAACTCTTTCGAGAGATCTAGAGAGAAGTCGAAGTATCTCAAGGGTCTTAGGTTTGATGTAATTGAAGATGAAGTGAAATGAATCTTTCTATCTATCTCACTTTTTTTTTCTCTCTCCTCACTTTGGATACCTCGAGGCTTTTTGCTCCAAAAAAAAAAAGAGTACAAATCTAATCAATAGCAAATTTTGGTTTTTTTTTCATTAGATCCATTGAGATAGCCTCCATCCGTTACACCTTACTTCTATCTAAAGAAAATTTTTCTCCAAATTCGAATGCTAATTACCCGACGATTTTAAACATCGATTTTTTTTTGTGTGTGTGTTCTCTCAATTCAATCTCCTAAGCAATCGATTCATCAATCGAATTCATTTGTTTGTTTCGGAAATTCCTTTTGACCGGAAAAAAGAGAAATTTAACTTTCTTATCTCATATCTCCAAAAAAAAAAAAAAAAAAAATAAAAAAAATAACCTAAAGATCTAAGATTTGGTTTGCTTTCGTTGTTACCGCTTTGATTCCTCTTATAGGTTAGTGCTGGTGCCAAAGATTTTTAATGGCGGCTAGTCTTATTTTTGAAATTTATTTTTATATCCCAACTTTTCTCTTTCATTTCTCTTTCTCTTTCTCATCTCATGTCTTAGATTGTTTTGTCTTCAAATTTGATTCAGATTTTTTATAATCCATTTTCAGTGAAGAAAGAAGAGAAAACTCTCTCTCTCTCTCTCTCTCTCTCTCTCTCTACATTTTTGCATCGAGATTCGAAATGAAATGTAAACATCTTGGCGACTATTTTTAGTTCATTTTCTCTCTCTCTCTCTCTCTCTTCTTCACCTAATTTCGATACTATTAAAATTGGGTTAAATATTTTTCTTTTCTTTGTTTCCATTTTCTAAATTCGTTGCTTCTGGTCATCATCATCATCATCATCAGCATCAGCATCGCCATTCTAAACAAATGAATGAACCTTTGTTTTTTTTTCCCTATCTTTCTCCAAACTAAATAGTTTGGAAATTTTTTCAATCTCTATCCGATCATTATCCTATTTGGTTGTGGTGTTAGTGGTGGTGTTGGTGATGTTAGTGTTGGTGTTTGGTTTGTCGATAAAAATCATCGATCGATCTTTACCTACGATCAATGGTCTTTATCTTTTCAATGAAATATCAATTCATTTCTGTTCAAAGTTCAACTACTTCAATATCTCTTTCTCTTTGAAAGCTTCGATCCAAAATTAACATCGAAGATATTGTAGCAAATGATGCATATCTAAACTCTCTCCCCCCTCTTTCTTTCTTTCTCTCTCTCTCTCTTCGTATTTAATTTTAATGCAAAAAAAAAAAAAAAACAAAAAAATGGTCTCTTCAAAAGATTTATTTTGAATTGCTTTGATTTCCCACATATTTAAAGATTCGACAAAGAAACTAATTTTATTTTGTTTTTTTTTTTTTTTGTCTTTTCTTTTCTTTTCTTTATTTGTCTAGAGTTGTCTCGATGCTTCCCGTTTTTTTTTTTCGTTTTCGTTTCGATTTCAAAATCAACCGTAAAAGAATTCGAATTCAAGCAAGAATGATTCCATAACTTTTCTCCTCTCCATCTTCTCGATTATGGAACATCCGAAATTGAATTGAATCGTTCGTTTCGCTAATCATCTTCATCATCATCATCATCATCATCATCATCAACATCGTTACAATCGTTGCACAAACAATGCCAAGTTCATCATCAAACTGTTATTTGATTTCTGACAAAAAAAAAATTTTTGAACATTTCTATTCGATTATGATTCGAGTTTTTGTTTTTTTGATTGAATTTTTTTTTGTTACTGGAATCAATCTGATTGATTTGAGAAAACTTCGTAGAATCTGATATTATTGACAACACGGATTCGGAATTCCTTCATTCATTGAATATTGGAAGTGAAATTTCTCATCAAATGTTGAAGAGAGTTGTTGTCATTTCAAATCATTTCGGTCAAGTGTTTCAAATGCTAATTCGAAATTGTTCAACACAATACTTTTTAAAGCAAAAGGGCATCTCTCTCTCTCTCTCTCTCTCTCTCTCTCTCTCTCTCTCTCTCTCTCTCTCTCTCTTTCTTTCTTTATCATCGTTAACGAAAGAAATCATAATTGAAAAATGGTCGATGAAAAATTAATGATTCGTGCACAGCATCGGAATGGTTTCCATCATGATTGCCATTCAACAGATGGACATCATCATCATTATCTTTACAATAATAGCTATCATCGAAATGAAAATAACAACGGCACCGAGATGGCCTCATCTAATCAAACATCATCGATTAATTATCGTCAAATCTATCAGAAAACGATTGGTTTCAAACATCATCCATCATCGATCTCGATCGTATCGAATGAATTGTCGAGAAAATCATCGAACGATTTCGATTGGCCTAATGTGATCGATTGCGATAATGGTAGTGAAGATTGTGGAGATTTTCAATATGGGCCAGGCATAGTGAATCGTTTGAAGAATAAATTCATGGCACTTTCGAGCCAAAATGATCACACTGATCAATGGATCGTGAAACAACGATGCTCATCCAGTATCGATATGTCTACATTGCTTAAACGATGTGCTAGTCTAGAAGAATTAACCTATCAACAATTTCATTCTAAATCATTTAATAAATGTCATCATTTTCAAACGACGGAAGTGAAACAATCCTATTCATCGCATCAAATGATCAATGGAACAAAACGAAAAGTGTTACATTCATTAAGTAATGGACAATCGAATAGAAACAATTTTCTTTCACAACAAACAAACGATCCTAAATATCCTTATGAGATTGATTCGGAGAGAAAAAATGCTCAAAAAATTGATTCACTCTATCCGATGAATATTGTGAAAAATTTTGTTTTAAATCAGAATCGAAAAATCTCGAAACAACAACAACAACAACAACAACGACAACAACAAACACAATCCGAGCGTAGCAATGATGATATCTGTTCATTGTCACAAATGAATCCGTTACCATCGACAATGGCGATACTTTCACCTGTTACACTTGCATTGGCTACAAGCAAAAACGAAATCAATGATAGTGATGATGGTGGTGATCAACACCCACATTGCCTTCGCTATCAAAAAAAACAAGAACATTATCGTAGTTTGATGGATAATGATGTTGATGATGATGATAGTAGAGGCACGATCGATGATGATGATGATGGTGATGACGACGATGATGATGTTGATGGTGATGATGATAATAAGAATGGTGGAAAAGTTGTTGGATACAATGGCCAAAAAAATATCCTCACAATCCATAACGGCAACAACGGCAAGTGTGGTAAAACGAATCTATTGCTATTGAGTACACCGAAACCATATATTAAACGTTCGAAAAGTGTCGAAACATTATCGTTTTTGATGCAGAAAGAGAAATTAATCTTTCCGATTGTTACCAATAATCTTAACGGTGATGATGATGATGATGATGATGATCTTGTTGAACGAACGGATCTCGAATCGAAAACAAAAACAAGAAAGTCCGATTCGAAATCGGATTTGATTCTAACCGATGTGAAATCAATCATCAAATCGATAGCGATCCCAGAACGTTTTCAATCATCAACGGTGGCGGTAAGCGTTTCGATTCCGAAAACGAATGATTTCATTCAATGTAACGAGCCTCTTAATGAAGATAAATCGATTTTAAACTTCTCTGAAGGTTTGTTGTTTCTTTTCTTTTTTTTTTTGATTTTAATTTTAATTAGATTCAATTTATATCTCGATTTTTGTCTTTTTTTTTTTTTTTTGAATTCTTTAGATGATAATAATTATGATGACGACGATGATGGTGAATCTGGTGACAAGAGTGACGATAGTGGTGTTGAGATTATCAACGATATTCATCAAAAAACGATACTAATAGCATCGAAAACTACGAAGGAGGAGACAACGATCAAATTGGATTGTAAACAAAAAACAAACATTGGTGTTTTGAATCAAACCGAATCAAAGTGTTTACAATCAGAATTAATCTCTTCGATTTTGAGCCACCAAAACAATGAGACTATAACCTCTCAACATCAATCATCTTCTCAATCGAATAGAAATTTAATCAACAATTCGAAAGAAATCGAAATGATCGCTACGATGAGAGATGTTTCAAAAAATTCTACCGATACTAAATCATCGATAAGTTTGGAAACAACTCTCAACACTAGTTCTGTTAATATCAAAACAAAAAGTTCCATCGATTCTAATCATTCTAGATCATCAACATCATCATCAGTAGCATTATCATTGCAAAACCAAAAACATCATCATCATCATCATCATCATAATCCGAATGAACCGAATCCAAGTGAATTACCGAAACCGGATACAGTGAAAACAGTGAAACGTTTATTTGAACATTGTGATCAATCAGTGAATCAAAATTTATCATTATCTAGTCGTAAAATTCAATCATCGAAAACTCAACAATCAGTATCATCATCATCATTAACGAATCATCGGCAAAAAAATTATCCAGCACCAGCTCCACCACTCCCACCAAGACAAACACAATCCTCACCAACAACATCGACAACCGTTTCGATTGTTGGTCAAACAAAATCAATCACAACTACTTCCATTGGTCGAGTATTGAAAAAACCAACAATCTCATCGAAACCGAATTCGGTCATTCAACAACAGCAACAGCAACAGCACCAGCGACAACAGCAACAGCAGCAGCATCAAGAGAAATCAAACTCATTAGCTACGATCACCACAAACAACCATCACTCTAGATCAGGTAGAACAGGTTAGAGGATTCGAAGTTTTTTCTTTTCCCCCCCTTTTCTTTTGGCGATTTTGATTTGCCTCCAATGAAGTTTGTGATTATTATTATTATTATTATTATTTTTTTTTTGCCACCGAAACAAAGCGATATCTATGTGTCGTTTGTATGTTATGTGTGTGTGTGTGTGTGGTCAATCTATCCTTACCATAGTATCTTTCTATATCTTATATCTGCAATGAAGAAGAAGAAGATGAAGAAAAAAAAAACAAAATGCAATCATGCAAGATTCGAATAACGAACGATAGAATGGGAGAGAAAAAAAAATGGATTCAATCCAAAATCAAGGTCATCAAAAAAATTGATGATGATGATTGTTCGATGGTGTTCGGTATCAAACATAGATTTAGAAATAGGAATTCGTTATGGACACACGAAATCTCTCTCTCTCTCTCTCTCTCTCTCTCTCTCTCTCTCTCTCTCTCTCTCTCTTTACCTCTTTGGAGCTTGAAGAGAACGAAGAAGAAGAAGAAGAAAAAAAAACTGATTAGCTTTTTTTGGATAGCTTTTTCTCAATCTCCATTCTCTATTTGATAATGATGGAATTCAAGGTGATGATGTTTGGAACAACAGAGAGCAGACAATGTTCTTCTTTTTTTTACCGATTCAATTGATTCATATCGTTTTGATCGCTAAACAAAATCGCTGAGAGAGTTTTCAGTCATTCAATCATTTCAGTCAAGAATGTCTACACTTGGTTTCAATCGATACTACATTGGTGGATTATTTTGATTGGTTTTTTTGTTTCTTCTTCTCTCTTCTGAGAAAGAAAAAAAAAAAATAAATGAGCTTTAAAAGAAAAAAATTACAGACCAATTGGAGGAGAGACAATCGAAATTGACAATCAATTCTGAAGATGGAATCTAATTTTTGAGATTTTTGAAAAAAGCAAAAAAAAAAAATGAAATTTTTGAATAAAGAATTTGTTGGGGAAAATCAAGACAAAACATTTTTTTTTTCAAATTCCAGAGAATAAAGAATGAAATTTATGCAGTAAAGTTTACATTCAGTTTAATAAAAATTGTTCTCCCTTCGATCCAAATCCAAAACAAAAAAAAAAAAAAGAAAAAAAACCAACCAATTTTTCAAGCAAAAGATTATGGAAAGAAAACATTGAAACTATTGTTTTAACAAATAAGAATTCTAGTTTTTATTTAGTTCCAATAGGGATTCCAAATTCCAATCCAAAACATTTAAATGTCAAATTATTGTTTCGTTTCGATTCGATTCGATTCGATTTGATTGTTTGCTAGAGTTTCTATCTCTATCTGAAAAGAGAAAAATGAGATTGTAGATCTCTTGTTAGGGAACAAAAAAAAAAAAAAAAAAAAAAAAAAAAAAGACAAACAAAATTTTGAATTTCTGAATGAATGCGAATGATTGATATTATTATTTCTGTTTGTTTGTTTGTTTGTTTGCTTGCTTGCTGGTATTAGTTTGATTCGATATCCAAAAAAAAATTTCGATTGTTTTCTTGTTTGTTTGTTTGTCTTCGAACAACAACATCGTTGTCGATGTTAATGTTGTTGATTCGGTAGGAGATCGAGATGATCATAGTCATCATCATCGTCATCAACTCTCGTCTACTCGACGACCATCATCATAGTGCCTATTAACTTGTTTTAACGTATTGTTTTCTTCTTCTTCTTCTTCTTCTTCTTTCTTCATCCATCCATCCATACATTTATTCCAAAATTTTTATTTTTTACTTCGTAGACAAAATCAAACGAACGGATCTAGCACAAAATGATCGATCGAATCATCA
This sequence comes from Sarcoptes scabiei, assembly GCA_020844145.1. Classification (NCBI taxonomy): domain Eukaryota; kingdom Metazoa; phylum Arthropoda; class Arachnida; order Sarcoptiformes; family Sarcoptidae; genus Sarcoptes; species Sarcoptes scabiei. The sequence continues at coordinate 5,209,593 of CP080488.1, forward strand.
TAAATCTTTCACTACAATGATCGCTACGATGGCGACAGCGATGACGACGACGACGACGACGACAAAAATGGCAACAGCTATTGGCGGCCAATCATTGAGACCATCGAAAGTTTCACTCCAAAGAAAAACTAATCTGTTAGCATTGAAACCAGCTTTATCTTCATCATCTTCATCACCGACAACAGTCCACGAGAATATTTTGTCTCGAGAAGCTCAAAAATCTAATCCATCGATTGAAACGAAGCCATTGAGAAAGCCATCATTGAAATCATCTCTATCCGAACGGATCGATGAGAATAACATCATCGAAATTTGTTGCGATTCGAACAATATCAAACCGGCAACGAGTGTCAAACAAATCAGTAAAGGCAACAGTGAAAAAAGTGATGATAATTTAGTCGATGCCATCGAAGATAGTATCAATAATGATGTTAGATCTACTTCATCAAACAATATCGACGAACAGCAACAATCATTAGATTGTGAAGCATCCGTTTTCGGTGATGATAATAGTGGAGAGAATAATAATAACAATAATAATATTGTATTACCATCATCAACAACAGCAACAACAACAACGACAACAATCGTTTTCAAAGAAATCAGTGAAAACAACAATGGCAACGTTTCTTCTACCATCGTCAAACAAAATGAGCTAGAGTTGAAACGAAATCAATCCGATGGGATCCAAAATAACGACAAACCATTTCCTTTGACTACTTTCGATGTAGAAGAAGTAACGAATAGAAATGAATGCAATTTTTTGGCTGCCATCGATGCAGACAACAATGATTTAAACGGTCAAATTGATCACAATGATTCTAGAGCTCCATTGTCCACAACTATCGCATCGAGTTTGGATTCTATTCAAAAAGATTCCGATCATTTTGAAATCGAAACCAATCAAATAATTAATAATATCAGCAAAGTGAATAATAATAATAATAATAATAATAATAACGATTGTAGTGATTGTGGCAACGATTCAAAACAATCTGATTGTTCGAAATCGTTTCCATCTCCCAGAATACTCACCAGCAACGATGTTGATGATGATGTTGATCAAAACGATCGAAAGCATTCAAGTAGCATTGTTGATGGATTCAATTCTTCGAAATCATCGAATCTAATTCAAGAAACGGAAACGATTAAGCAAAATGAGATTTCTGATACGAGTTCAACGATTAAAACATTGAAACCAAGTGTATTTCAGAAGCTAATCAAATCTACCGAACGAAATGATGGCGATTCGAATATGAATACTTTCAACAATGATTCAATCGCTAAAAGCACTCTCTGGTCATCATCATCATCATCATCATCGCTATCATCATCATTATCATCATCATCATCTTCGTCTTCTTCTCTATCTTCACGAAAAATCTCATCCTCTTCATCATTATCAAAGAATTTAATCCAAAACAATAATGGTTCCTCATCGATTGTGTTTGATTTTCGTGATAATAAAACGATCAAGCCAAACATTGCCATACAACCAGCACCGTTCGGTGCGAAACCAATCCCGAAACGAATCATTAAGGAGATTGTTAGTCAAGGTCCTCGAACTTCCGGCCTCGATTATGATGATGAAAACGATGGCAATCATAGTGAAACGATTAATGAAATCACCTCCAAGAATGGTGTAATACAATTTCAAGGAGAAAATGTGATCGTTGGTAGCGGAAATCTTCTACAAAGACGCAACAAAAATGTAGGTATCATTGAGTGATTCAATTCATCATCTCTTGAACTTGAATATCAAATCCCTAAACAGATCATAGAAAATTAAGATATTCGAATTTCCTGATTCAAACTTGTTCATTATTTCTTTCTTGACTGCATAGCGAAATAGAATTCAAAACAATTTTGAGCTGAAATCTTTCAGTGAAACTAGAACAAAATCAAAAACAATCAATTGCAACGAGAAAGATTCATTCCATCCGTAATGGATCTGTTTGAATTTAGTTTTTAAACTTTCAATAGATAATTAGGTTTCAAGAGACAATCACAGCATGTCTTAATGAATACTGGATGTTTTTGTTTCCGGTTCCATTCAATCACAAAGCTTTATTTCATCATTTTGATTTCGATTTCAGCACACGCAACATCCAAATATTCACCATTATGATGTTAATTGTTTTTAATTGTTCCATTGGTGAAGAGAAAAACATTGACTAAATGATAAGAGACAATTAGGTATTTTGAGAATTTCAATTTATTCTCTTTACTTCAATGTAGACATCTAGATTAGTAGAAAATCTACATCGTTGATGGAATATCAATCCAAACGATGATATGCTATTATTGATATTAGATGTGAACATTAAGATTAGTACTCTGATACCATTGAAGCAATAGATTATGATCTACGATTTTGATTTTTAATTAAATTTAATTAAATTATCAATCAAATCTCTACCCTATTGTCTATTAATGTTTGATGTTTAATTGAATCAATCATTAATTGTATCATCTTTATTTTTTTGTCTCATTTAGCTATCGATAAGTTTCAACGATTCACAGCCATCTTTGTTCGAATATCCTTTCGAAGATGATGATGATGATTGCGATGATGAAGGAGCTGGTGGTGATGATGAGAATGACGACGAGAACGACAACGATCCAAAGTCTAAACAATTCGTTAACGTCGATAATGATGCCAAGAAGAATTCCAATGATAATGGTGATTCAAATTTAATCCAATCCAAAAATTCCAATTCCATTGCCAGCATTGTTAATTCGATTGCTAACACTAATAATATCATCTCATCATCATCTTCATCGTCTTCATCATCATCAACAGCAATGTGTTCTTCATTGAAAAAGAATACTTTTGCAATAGGTATGTGAAAAACATTCTATAATTTTAGATCCATTTGGATTTAATTGTCATTATTATCGGTACAGGTAGCACTAATTTAGGTGCCTATAAACCATCGATTATAGAGAGAACATCATTCGAATTAGGCATCACAAAGACTCAACGATCAGATCAATCAATGTTGTCGAGAAAGCGCAACGATGATAAAAGCAATGAGAATAGTAACGATTGTGAAAACGAAACGATCACAACGATGATCAAACCAGCAAACAGTCAAGAAACTTTCACATTTTCTCAATCAAGCACTGCATCTGATCTTTTATTCTAGTGTGAGCAAAAGAAAAAAAAAGAAAGAACCAAAATCAAAATTTTCATCACTCTTCTAGAAATCTAGATCGGACAAAGAAAGAAAAGATCTCCTTGTTTCAAACCGATTCGAATTCGTTTGGTTTGCTTTTCTGATTTTTTTTTCTCTTCTCGTTCACAAAATCATCATCGCTTATTATCATCATCGTTGTTCTCGCCAAAATCGAGATTCATATCAACCAAAAAAAAAAAAATGATTCTTCAATATCGAACTTCGAATATTAATTCGAATCAACATCGAACTAGATCGATATAATAACAGCAATAAAAACGAGCTTTCCTTCAAGACAATCTCCTCTCTTTTGTTGTATAAATTTTCTCGATTGATAATTTAACAGAAATGTTTTTGTATAATTTCTCTTTTTTTTTTTGTTTTGTTTCTTTCGGAGAAAAAAAAATAATTTAAATTTCTATTTGATTATTAAAAAAAAAAAAAAAAAAAAAAAGATTCAATGAAAATCTAAATTTTCCAGAATGTTCTCAAAATATGACCTAGTAGAATGTGTTCCAACAATCAATAGATCTTTGTTCTCATTCAATTGTAAACAATCTCTAGGCTCGATTTGTTTTGGATATTCTTGGTGTTGAAGTAATCGAGTGAATTTTCGATCAAATATCCAATGATTGTTAGCAGAGAATACAATCGAATAGTTAAGATCTCCGCATTGATCTATTAATGGTCTTATTCGATGAATACTACAATCGTTTTCGGTCATCTTCGGATCGAGCTCGGAGAAAAGCGTATGCTTCGAAACTACCGAGCGATTGTTTCGTAAATCAGCTTGAAGAATTTGACCCGTCTCGGTTCCAAACGATACAATATTCTTCTCTGGCCAATCTAGAGCGGTTGGTTGTACGTTACATTCCACAAGAATTGTTGCTGGTCGATCTGATAGTGATCGTCGAAGATCCCAAAGTACGATCTGATTATCGGCTCCAGAGGATATCAGAAGATCATTTCGATCTTGATTGAAAATCATATCGGTTATGGAACTTGCATGAGCATAATCATAATACTGGATCGCTTCAAAATCATTCGAATCGATCAGAACGATTCGGCCATCAAAATCGGAACAAACTAAACGATCTCCTTTTGGATCAGCAAGAACTTTTGTAATTAAATTATGGCAATATTGTTTCGAAGTGATCTTATAAAGTTCATCATCGACTACAACTAAATCACCACTATCGAATCCAAGAAGAAAATTTGAATTCAAACAACAAGAGCTATTTATGGATCCATAGTCGAAATTTGCAAATTTTTTCGGATTTCTAGAGATATCTTCAAGCTTATCGAATTTGGTTACGAAACCAGTATGTTGAATTGAGTGTACGAAATTCGAAATCACAACGAAACTATTATTTTGATGATAGATATCCTCGAAACAATTTCCAATGAATAATTTTTGATGGATTTTTTTCAGAATAGCATCTAGTTTTTCTTGAATCACTTGAACAGGTTGAACATCTCTATTCGATTCGATGGTGATCTCTCTAGAGATCTCTTCGAAAACATCTTCGATTGGATCAGTCAATGATTGATTCGAATTCAACATATTTTATGTATCAATTTTAGAGCGGATTAAAATTTCAATAAAAAAAATCGAAATCTATTCGATCCAGGAACGATTCGATCCAATCCAATGTGTGCGTTAAGTTTTCAACATCTGATTGATAAGATTCCGAATTCTAGATGTCTCTGCGATAGCATAGGATGAATCATCTGGAAAATTCGAACTGAATTCAACAATGTCTTCCGACAACATTCCAATCCATTAGAAATGGATCGAAAATCTAGATTTCGTAAGTAAAAATTCTAAGTAAATCAATTCAAAATGGTCTAAATTTTTCAACTTCTATGAAACAGATAATAAATTTCATTATGAACCAATAGAAAATGGAACAATTCTTCAATCATACCGTCGTTGGTTGTTCAAGCTACGGTATTTTAATCGACCAAAATTGATTGCTCTTTTTCTTTTGTTCTCATCGATTTCAATCGGTTATTTTTCTGGATTGTTCTTTTATTTGTTTGAATCGAAATTTGAAACCGATTTCCGCTATCCATTAGTTGTTGATGATTTTAGATTGTTGGTTGAAAATTTAAAAATAAATCGCACCTTGAAAACCGTCTTGAAGCCGATCAATGATTACAATTTTGAATATCATCTAAACCCGATCGAGAAGTGCTCTATCAATCATAGTTCTGATTATCCAATAAAATTACTGGTGATTATCAAAAGTGCCGCATGTAATGTGATGTCAAGAATCGTTATAAGACAATCTTGGGGACTAGAAACCCGTTTCTCTGATGTGACTATTCGACGAGTCTTTATGCTCGGCCAGTGTTCCGATCCTCACCAATGTCAGGATCTATCGGTGCCTCAACAATCTTCGCGTCTTTCATTATCAAATCGATCTAAAGATTTCTTATCCAAATTATCTTTCAAAACCAAAGCTATTAATTGTCAAACGATTCTAGATTTTGAATCGGAATGGTTCAACGATATTGTACAAGCAGATTTTATTGATTCTTACTATAATAATATCAAAAAAACTATGGCTTCATTACAATGGACCTTCAAATACTGTTCTAATATTCCTAATTTACTGTTTGTTGATGATGATTACTATGTTTCTATTAAAAATTTGCTAAAATTCATCGATAACTTTGTTCAATTAGCTGTCGAACATGATGATAGTGATGGCGAAGATGAAAATGATAGATTTTTACTATCGAAAGCAATGGGAATCAAAAACAGACCATTCGAAGGCCGTTTTTATGGTGGGTTCGTTTTTCCGAATTCCCGACCTCTTCGTCTAGTAACCAGTAAATGGTTCGTAAGTTTAGAAGAATATCCCTACGATCGTTATCCTCCATACGTGACCGGAGGATGTTTTCTTCTCAACAATTCTACAATGATTGATCTCTATCACGCTAGTCGCCAAACGAAACCATTCAAATTCGATGATGTTTTTCTAGGAATTCTAGCCTACAAAATGGACATTAATCTGATCGAAATGAACGAACTAATGCATTTCTATAAGCTAAAATATGAACCGGAAATCTATCGAAAAATCATCGGATCACATGGTTATCGTGATTTCGAGCAGCTATGGTCGGTTTGGAGTGAACAGAAACGTCTAGGTTTTGCATGATTCATTGTGAATCGAGAACGAAAAATCATCGTAACCTATTCTTAAACAATGGCAATCTATTCTGATCGATCGGTAAACATAATCGTCATCATCGTAATCATCATCATCATCATTACTTATCCTCATAGTAACATTTCGAATATTAATTATTTACTCTCTCACTCTCTCTCTTCGATAATTTATTTCTAAATTTATCATCTAAATTAGTTATTCGAATTCGAATCGGCAAAAAAAAAAAAAAAAAAAAGAAAATAAAATCCTCAATGAATCAAAATGAAACGTAGTTTGATTTGGTTTTTGATATTTCTGACGATCATAACTATCACCACAGTCAACACAGCCTAAATATCAATTATAAACTCAAAGCTAATGAATCGATTGGATTCGCTATTTGTTATTTGTTTCGAACCAACCGAACAATGTCCTTCGACCGATAAATCTAATGAATATCTTCTCAATCAAAATGATATGTTTGTGAAGCTTGAAATCAAAAAAAAAAAAAAAAAAATCGATATCAAATCAAGATCGAAGACTGTATACGAGAAAGATTGTTTATCGAAGAGTATCGTATGAATCGAATTCGAGATTCGGAAGAGAATCGAAAAAATACAAATCAATCAAATGAAATTCGATCGATAAAACTTTTCTCGATTATTCGATATCTACTCAAAGATCGAAAATGTTTTGCTTTTTTGCAATCGAACTAAAAAAAAAATGTCAATCTTAAGTCAACCTATACCAGTGGAGATAATTGATTTCGAAATTCGATTTCAATCTAAAGAATATCTTCAAATGTGACCATTTTGTATGAGTATTTTCTTCTCTCTCTCTCTCTCTCTCTCTCTCTCTCGTATCGATTTTATTGTCGATGATGATGATGCTGATGATGATTGTTATCATAAAACGGAAACAATTCCAGATGATAATGGAGGTTGTGATGAATAAACAAAAATCGGCAGAGAAACTAAAAAAAAGCTTCAAGATTTTACAGTAAATAGTTGAATTTTATCAGCTCTCTCAAATGTTTTGTATTTGCGAGTAGTATTTTTTTTATTTTTTGTTAACTTTTAATATCGAAATTAAAAATGTACCCCTACTACTTCCGCTCCCCTTCAATTCAATCTTAAAGAAAATTATCATTCGTTAATCATTTATGATCGCAATATTTTCTCGAAAATTTTTTTTTATTTATTTTGTTTGTTTTTCTTTTTTATGTTTACAAACATCATCTAATCTAAGAAAGAAAAAATTTTTCTTGAAAACACTTAAATAATAATAGAGTGAAACTGATTGCAATGATTCCGGTCAATATTCTAGATTTTGATCGAAATCTAAAATCGCTTTCGAAAACGAATCCCCCCCCCCCGATCGAATGCTTTTTCCAATTCTATCGCATTTGTTACGTTTTTCTAAGTTTAGGTTTAGGTTCGACGTTCCCATTTCGATGGATAGAGAATAGAATTATTATTAAAAAAAAAAATTTAAAAATTTTCAATTATTTTCGAAGAAGAGAAAAGAATGAAATGAAAAAAAAAAAAAATTCCCCATCCTCTTTCCGTTGCAATAGAATTGAAATTTGAAAAATGAAAATATCATTCCGATGATTTCATTGATGATGATGATGAATCAATCTATGATCAATGTTAATTAATTTTTTGGTAAAACTAAATCAAAAGAGAGAAAGAGAGAAGGGAGGGGGGTTTCGTCGATCGAGGTAACATCATCGAACCTTGTCACTCTTTCATTTGTTTTTTTTCTTTGCTTTCGAAACAAAATCTCGAACGAATCCGAGCAACCAACCAGTTTTGAGTTGTTAAACACTCTTGAGATAGTCGATTTGATTGAAAAATCAATCAAATCGATCGTTTGTATCGTGAACGAACAAACAAACAAACAAACTCTGTAGAATTTTAGTGATTTTTTTTCCATCACCACCACCATCTCATCAACGATCATCATCATCATCATGATCATCATTAATTTATTTGAATTTTTTTTTTTTTTTTTTTTTGAAATAATTTGAAATTTCACATTTGATTGATCGATTGATGTGTGTGTGTGTTTTTTTTTAAATTTTTTTTTCGATCTCTTCAAACTGTACTCATTTTTTGACTCTTCTTCTTCTTCTTCTTCTTTCTTGTTCTTCTCGTACGGTTACGTTTGTTCAGATTTCATTGAATTTTCGTTCGAAGTTCTTCTACTTCTTCAACAATCTATTTGTTTTGGATGATGATGATGATGATTTTCGATCTCTTTTCGATCGAATTAGATACCAAAAGAGGATAGGAAGGAAAAAAAATTCGAAACGGAATACAAAAGATAACAAAAAGGGAAAGATATTTGGTTTTGATTGTCAAGCTATAGCTTCATAGCTTTCATCATCAGCTTCGTCTTCTTTCTAGCGTTGTTCTTGAGAGAGAGAGAGAGAGAGAGAGAGAGAGAGAGAGAGAGAGATTGCAAACCTAACCAAAAACTTTAACGATAGCGATTGTTGAGGTTTGGGTTGTGGCTTATGATTTTGTATTTGTTCGATGATTCAATCAAGCTAATTGATTGCTTTGATTCATTGATGCATTGATTGTTTCGTTGTGATTATCGAAATTGTCAATTGTCTATAAATTCGATCCGAATTTTCAATTCGAAATTCATTTCATTCTTGGATTCGAAACTTTCGCGAATCGTTTGCTTTTTTTTTCTCTCTCTCTCTCTCTCTCTCTCTCTCCATTTTTAAAAGCTTCACTGTTCAAGCGAAAACAAATTATCATCTCCTGTTCGGTTGTTGGTGTCGTCGTTGTCTCAATTATTCCCGTCCGTGTGTGTGTGGGTGTCTTTGTGTGTGTGTGTTGTTCGGCTGTGTATTGTTTAACAAGAACATCCAAGAAAACAATGTCAAACAAATTGTTTTCGATCACAATTTTGATCGCTATCGTTTCGATCTCTTCGATCGAATCCAAACATGTCTATCTGAGATATCGAAGATCGCTTGAAAGAGAAAGCGATATTCCAACGAAAGAAAGTACCGTCATTGCTCAAGGACAGGATGCGGATAATGTTCATAATTCCGTACGAGATTTCTCCAATGAGATCGCTTCGAACGAGAAAGGTGTGAAAGATTTTCTCGAGATCGATTACAATCCAAGACAGGATCTGTTACGTTTCTCTGGCCATATGCCTCATATGTTTCAAAGTCCACATATGCAAATGTTTGAGAGTAAGTTTCCGAATCGAATCCGATTCGATTCAAATTGATTGATTGAATTCGATTTCGAAAATTCTAATCTGAATTTTTTTTTTTCTTTTTAAATCTATTTTTGAATGTTTAATCTTCGATAGAGATGATGCAACAAATGTTAGCACAGACACAATCGATGTTTGAGAATTTCCCAGTACATTCATTTAATAATTATCCAGCAAATTACAATGGAACCACTGAATCCGAAGTGATTATTGGTGGAAGAAGATTCAAGAAGAAAGAGAAAGTTATCAATAAATCTGATCAAGACACTCAATTGAGTTTGATCTCGACCATTTATGAACCAATCGATGAGGATATCACTACAATGTTACCGAACAAAGATGGTGTCACCGAAGGACCAATTGTTACCTATTAATTTATTATCACTCTCTCTCTCTCTCTCTCTGGCTAGCTGTTCATTGTTTTCTGAAACATTTGCATCTCTATAATTGAAATTTTTCGCATCCGAAACTAATCAAAAAAAAAAACCAAAAAAAAAAAAAAAATGTTTTTGAACGTTAAACACAAACTCTTAAATTTTTTTGTGTGATTGATTGTGATTGAAATTTTTATTTAAAATTTAATTGAATAAAACAAAAAAAAAAAATTCTATTCAAATCGATTTCTCTCATTTTGTTTTTGTTTCGTTCGTTGTTAAATTAAAATTAGATTGAAAATTTAAGATTTCTTAAAACGAAATTAAATGTTTGAAAACATTCGAAATGTTTGAATGGATTCGAATGCTAAGAATTCGTCTCATTCATCCTCATCCTCATCCTCATCATCTTCATCGTCTTCATCGTCATCGTCGTCGTTGCTTCATCGACGATATCGAATTATTAGCTCTCGATTTGAAACATTCAAACAAAATTCTAATCAACGATTAAAATCTTCATCTAAATCTCATCGAAATTATAATGGAAAAAATCACAAAACAATTTTCAATCTAAAAGTGTTGAAAAAAAATAGCCGTAATCTTAAGATAACCGAATTTCGTAATGATATCGAATCGGAAATCAAACAAGCGGAAGAGACTCGTTTAAGAAATCAATCATCACTTGAATATAGTGGTAAATTGTTTCTAAAACATCGAGATCTTCTACGAAAAGGTTATCAAATTCAGCGTCTAATTGGTTCCGGTTCCTATGCACATGTATTCAAAGCGATTGATCGTAAAAAAAGCATCAAATATGTTGCATTGAAATTGATTGAGATGAAAAAATGTTCAAGAAATTATTTGAAACGTTTTCTTCGCAATGAAATCTACATCATTAGAATTTTGACTCGTTCGATCCATCCAAATGTTGTTGGATTTGTTGAGGCATTCAATATTGAACAACCGAATGCCTATGTGATGGTGATGGAATTTATCGAGAATGGAACACTTAACGATAGAATCTGTAGAGAGGGAGCTTTGAGCGAAAAGATCTCTTGCACAATATTCTATGGTATCGTTAATGGTTTGATGCATATGCATCGAAATCGTATCGCACATCGTGATCTTAAATTAGAGAACGTTTTGTTGACCAACAACGATGTGCCAAAAATTTGCGATTTCAGTCTCTCGATCCTCTGGGATGGTGGAAAACTTTCGGAAGAGTTTTGTGGAACGCCACCATTTTTCTCACCGGAAATCTATCAAAAGTATTCTAACACTTTGTTGAGGCTAGGAACCGAAAAAAAAAAAATTTTTTTTTGATTCGATTTAATCGGATTCTTACACACTTAATCTATCCAATAGATTACCATACAATCCATTTGCTTATGATGTTTGGAGCGGTGGTGTTTGTTTGTATATTATCACCAACAATACCTTACCATTTTATGATGAAGATGATCGAATCATTCTACGAAGACAGCTAAGAAAAGAGTTTCGTTTTCGCCATCCGAAACGATTATCAGCATCATTGAAATCTTTGATTCGATCGATGTTGGAACCGGATTTCCGTAAACGTTTAACAATCCAAGAGGTACTTCAATCTGATTGGTTTCAAGCTCATTCAAACAGATCGTTGCGATGAGATTCATTTTGATTTTGGAGTTTATCAACGTATCCGATCCAATCTATCTCAAACTGAAAACTGATTTGAGAAAAATTGACTCTGATTTATTCATGCTGGGAAGTTATCGGTGTAGTAGAAAGTTCGCCGCCTAAAATTACAAATGTACAGCTCTATTCTAGTCCAAATTCAATCTCTAATTCTCTAATTCAATCTCTCTCAAAAGACAGCGAGAGAGATCAATCAACGGACAATTTTATGTTTTTTTCGTGATATTATATAAAAAAAAAAAAAACGTTCGAAACCAAGAAATGCTCAAATTAATTTGGTTTCGAGATTTCTCTCCAAATAAATCATCCGTTTACTCAGCTGTTTTTCTGATTGAAAATCAATTAATCAATCGGAAACTCTACAAAATCGATCATACATTTATGAAATCTTTGCCTTGGATTTTGGCCACTAAAAGATATAGTCATCATCATCATCATCATCATCATCGATACAAAAGATTGAATTCTTTAACATCGATTGAGAATCTTTCGAAAGTTTTCTCCTAACAATCAAGACATCGATCTAATAGAGTTTATCTTTTTTGTTTGTTTTTTCTCTCTGCTCTTTGCTCTTTTGTATCTAGATTTACGATAAATTCTGGATTGTACCAGCGGTATTGGCAGTTTACACAACGATTTCGACTACTATGAAGATATTACGACAAAAACTTCCAACAATCGAAGAGATAGATCGGTTACCGATTGAAGAATTGCCGCAAGAGTAATTGAAAAGAAAACTTTTTTCACTTTTTCACTAGCTTGACTTGTTTTAATTATAATAATAGTTAATAATTTCATTTTAATTTTATTTAGTTCGAAAGATATTCAAAGATTAATCCATCGTAAAGTGAAACTTCGAGGAAAATTTCAACACTCAGATGAAAAATTAATATCGAATTGTACCGATCTAGATCTCACAAGGACTTTTTTCTTACGAAGAGGATTGTATGTGATGACACCGTTCGTTTTGGATGATGGAAGAAGAATTATGGTTAATCGAGGTTGGATACCATACAAACTTCAAGATCCTAAAGAAAGAATTTTCGGTCAAATTTCGGATCACATCGAACTCAACGCTTACGTTGTGATACCAGAAGCGAAAGTAATTTTCTTTCTTCACTCTCCATTCTTCTTGATAATCAATAGTATTTGGGATCATTTTTTTTTCCCCAAACAGAAATTTTCTCTATTAGATTTTTTATTCTACTCCGTTCTCAATCGTCTTGATTATGGGAAAATTATTGAGGATTCTCAAATTGACATTGATGCTATTTTTGTTGCCGATAAATCGAGTACAACGATGATGGGTCCAAGAGGTGGACAGTTGCAATTATTCGATGATTTCTACTACATTGATCGTTATAAATATTCAATAATTTTGTAAGAAAAAGACTGAATTGAATCAGATCTAATTTTTAATTATCGATTTAAAATTTTTTTTTTTACAGAACGATTGTCTCTCTATTGATTTATAAAATTTTTTAAAAATTTTGGCTTTTTAAATCACATTAAATATGAGATTTTCTACTATCAACAATCGGTGGTTTTGGAATATTCAATTCTCGTTGTAGATCAGTGAAATCTTGCTCAAAACGTTTCTCAAAGTAGATATTCATAAATTTTTTCGCCTGATAGCCACAATTTAATGCAAAAGGTAATCCTTCCTTAAGATAGGCTTCTCTAGCCCAATCATTCAATTTGATCGGTCCAAACAATCCACCAAGCCAACACATCGGCAAGTTTGTTTGAATCGCTTCAACCCATTTGACTATAACCTCTCCGAGCATATTAGTTGGCATCATCAAAGTACAATGAACAAGATCATGTATTTCTCGATACCGTTGACAAACATAAGCTAAATCAGCATCATCAATAAATCGAACTTCTTTCCGAGAATCTGGTGTAATTTTCTTTTCCAGAAAACAGAACAAACAATTTAGATCAAGCAAAAAAAAATTGAATAGAATAAGCTCCAGTTCTTACATTTCTTTTTAAAAAATGATAATAATTATAGCCAAAAGTATTTGGAGCTAATTGTGCTAATTTTTCAAGATCGATAGTCTTCGAATTGATACGTGGACGATCTTTCAAAACAATTTGTCCTTCAGGATGACAAGACATCTCATTGAATATGTTTTTCAACGCATAATAGCCAGTTGTCTCGCCGAATGTTGCCACACAATCTGAAACAATCTAATTTATATTTTTTGAAAAAATTCACAGATTATTGCTTTAAAACGAACCATGGCGATACGGATTGTTGAGAGCTAATAAACCTGAACCAGTTGTTAACAGAGTCCATTGCAGCCAAGAGATTGGTATATGGTTCTCATAGAGTTTTTCTTTCTCATTATAATCATCATATTCAGACGAAACAATCTCGCTGGATTGAGTTTCGATATTTTCAACATTTTTCATAGCAGAATCTTGGTGAAAGATTGAAATTCTATTGTAAAACAATCCATCTTTTTTCAAACCAAATTTTGTCCTAAAGATTTTGTGTGAAAAATTTTTCAAAAAATTCATCACTAAATATCATAAATTCATAAATTCTGGAATCAAAAAATTCTTGAAAAAAAAAAGAAATTATTAAAAAAATTCTTATTTTTTTTGTTAAAATTCATAAAAACATCTCATATGAGATTGCATAACAAAAAACAGCTGTTTCGATTCAATGATGCAATCGATTGTTGTAGTAAAGAACATAAAATTACTCTCTAAGAAAATGATTTAAAATCGCATTAATTCTTTTGAAAAAGTAGATTTTATTTGTCGAAACATTCTATAGAATTCTATAGAATATTCTTTTATTCTTTTAAGAAGTAAATTCTCTATATAAAACTAACGCGAACAACAAAACTATGCTTCCTTTTCGAAAACGATTGATGAATCTTAGAGAAATTCAACGGATATCTTTCTGTTCAAACTTCTCAACCGTAGTTATTTGATTTCGATATAGCAAATAATAGATAGAGAAAGTAAATTGAAAATATCGAAAAAATTTAACAAAGAAATTGAATTGAATCCATCAACATCCATCTGTTTTGAATTGTTTCGATTTTCTTTTTGTTGATGTCCCTTTCGGTTTCATGATGATCTAATTCCAATTGCTTCGATATCAATAGATCAGTTTGTATAATTTTTTCTGTTCAAAATGGATTTCAGCGGAAAAGCTTTTAAAAATTTAGTCTCCGATGTTACAACTGTTTTCACTCGAGCTAAACAGGTAAGAAAATTTTCTCTCAACAATTCGTTTATTGATTTGTTTCCATTACATAAAAGTATGCAGAAGAAACGATTGGTACAGCGGAACGTACTGAGCTTGATCCAGAATTCGAATCACTAGCAGAACGAGCCGATAATTATAAACTATGGACTGAAAGAATTGTTGCTAAACTAGAAGCTGTCGTACAACCGAATCCAAGTTAGCGTAAAACCGTCTCTTCTTCTATTCCGTTTTTAAAATTTGATATTCGATAGATATGCGCTACGGAGAAATGTTAATCGAAAAAGATCGGCACCGAGATCAAACGTGATCGACATAGAAATCTCGAATATCTTGGAAACGATATGGTAGATGCTGGAATCGCTTGCGGTCCAACAACTTTGTACGGTGATGCTTTGATGAAAGTTGGAAAGCATCAAATCTGTCTCGGTCAAGCAGAGAAAGAGTTTGTTCAACAATCATATCGGACGATAATCATTCCATTAAGAAAATTTCTAGATGAAGATATGAAAACGATAGCGGTGAGATAATAAAAAAAAAATTAAAGTTTTTTTTTTTTTTTAAATTCTTTCATATTTCATTGCAGAAAGAGAGAAAAGTTTTAGAAACAAAACGTCTTGATCTTGATGTTGCTAAAAAACGATTGAAAAAAGCTAAAAGTCAAGATGGTCAAGCAAATGTAAGAAGTTTTTGATTTCGATTCTACCCATTCTCTCTTTTCTCTCCTCTATAAATATCACAATCGCTTACAATCTTATTAACATTTTTTCTTCCAAACTAACCGTTGAAATTTAAAAACAAAAAAAATTCTAAAAGCTTAAACCAGAAATGATTGAGAGGGAAATCGAAGAGGTAAAAAAAACAAAAATATTTGTTTCGCTTTTGATTAATATCATTCAATAATCTTTGAATAATTCTATTTCACTCTTATCTTCAACATCTCTCATCTATTCTTCTGTTCTAGGCGAAAAGAGATCTTGAGAATTGTCAAATCGAATTCGATAGACAATTGGAGATTACAAAACTTCTTTTAGAAGGACTCAATACTGTTCAAGTAAAGTTTTATTTTCAATACCGGAATTCTTTAGAATATTTCTTTTAATCGATCATTAATTTGCTTCCAATTTCATCACAGTCTAATCACGCTCAATGTTTGAATAATTTTGCAAACTATCAAATTGAATATTATAATCGATGTCAAAAATTGATGGTAGATCTTCAACAAACCTTATCTCAACCGATCGATCAATCGAGAGAAACATCATCACAATCGAATGCAATAATAACTTCGAACGTTTCGACAATCGTCAACGATATCAAACTTTTCGCTAAATCATCGATGGATAGCGAAACGAATCGGGAAAATTTTGTTGAATTTCAAAAACGAAACGCTAGATGTTTGAACGATTATAAAGCACAGAATATTGATGAGCTATCGTTGAAGGCCGATGAGATCATCACTGTTTCGTTTGATAAATCTGCTACCGAAGCAGATTGGATGATCGGGGAACGTTCGAGTGGAGAGAGAGGAAAAGTTCCAGTCGCCTATCTAGAGATACTGAATTAATCTGGCAGATTTTATTTTTTTGTGTGTTTCAAGATTGAATTTTGTATCATAATCGTAAAGAAAAATTTTAATGAAAAAAAAAAACTCATCACTTAGTGTTGATCAATTTGAAAATGATTGAATACAAATGATGTACGATCAAAATCCATTATCAATTCTGCTTATTGAAATTTGAATGAAAATTTGGAATTTGACCAGTTTTCAATGATGCTTTGAGTCTTTCGATTTCTTCCAATGTACTTGCTTTAGATATCGCTTCTTTAATAGCTTGAACCTCTTCGTATGAGGAGATCTTTCTCGGTGTTTGATTAAATTTCTGTTGCTCTGCTAATTGTCCTCCCGGAACGAATGTTTTAGATTTTATTCCAATCTCGGCTTGAAGTTTTCGTCCTTTTTCCCCTTTGAACAGCTCTCTTGATTCTTCTCGTTCGCGCATTTTGATCTTTTTGAAATCCAATAATCTTAATGATGGTATCTGATTGATGACATATAAACGATAATGTTTTTTCGATGTGATTGGATTGCCCATCATCGAGAGTGTTTCTAATTTTTTAAACTTTCCCAATGGATCGATGTCACCAAGTTCTTGAATTTGATTGTTAATCAAAACAAGACCCTCGATATTAGGTAAGGATTCTGCTAATTGTTCATCAATTTTGCTGATACGATTGTTACTCAAATAAAGACGCTTCAATCGAGTTAAGAGAGGAAAATTCTCTAGTTTTCTTATATCATTATCAGTGAAATCTATCGAGTCAAATTGATTCAAAGTGGCACCAAGATTTTCGATGGCGGAAATTTTATAATCTCTGAGATCAAGTTCTCTATCACCAGTGGCTTTGTTGACGAATTGAAAACCACCTTCCACCAGATCGATGGTAAGACGCATTTTGATGAGAATTTCTTCACAAAACTAATTAGAATATTTATCCAATTAATTAGAGCCAAGAAACAGGAAGATCTCTCCTTCGGTGAAACCAATTTTTTTCTAACAATTGACAACAGAGAGAATAAAAAAACAATAAAATGTGGATTCAAAACGATATTTTAAAGCGATCAATCATCGCAGTAGAAATAGTCAAAATGGAAACAAAAAAAAAACTTCAAAGCACCGTTACGGTCCGGAACGGAAAAAAATTTCTTTTTTGACGAAAAAAAAAAAAAAAAATACTCATCAAAATTGATGAATGTACTAATTATTAATTAATGAAATTTCTTAGTGTTTTAATGAGTATTGAAGTTCATTCTGAACGATCTCGATCCTTAATGATGGCCAAATGAATGACTAATGATATCGAATGACAGAAAGAATCATCGAGAGATGAGAATCTGGAACGTAACACCTTGATTTGGAACACTAATGTCTCTCTCTCTCTCTCTCTCTCTCTCTCTCTCTCTCGGATCCATCTCATAGTAAATTGAAATCGAATGCAAATCTTATGAAGACAATCATTAGAAGGGAGCTAGGGATACCAAAGCTATTAGGAAATCGGTGAAAAGATGGAAGAAGAAAAGCTTGATTTAAAAATTGAGTTACGATTGAGATACCCAGATTCCGAATAGCTAATAGCTAATAGCTAATAGCTTAGTGACCATCGATATAAATCGTACCATTTTGTTTCCCATTTTGTTTTTGGTGTGTAATTAAATATGGTAATGATATTTTCATGATGATGATGATGATGATGATGGTGATGGTGATGGTGATGGAGGAAAGGGAAAGAGTGATTCAATGCGAATTCATATGAAATTTTTTTTTGCTTTGTTTTGTTTTTCTTTCTTTTTTTTTTTTTTTTTTTTTGAAAGTTTACTAAATTCTCTAAGGTCCGATCGGACGGTTCGCTAACTACTCTTCGCTAACTTTACGACAGTTTCCATTTTTTTTTTTTTTTGCTGTTTATTTGGTCTCTCTCGAGAATCGAACTCGATCGTTTTCTTCTCTTTTTTTTTTTTTTTTTTTTTTTTTGGTTAATATTTGTTTCAATTTTCATTTTTAGATATTAATCGATTTTTTGAATTTAATGATACATTTTTGTTGCTGTCTGCATTGGCTTTGAAGAATGAAAATTTCAATGAAAAAAAAAAAAAAAAAAAAGATTCACTAAAAGTTCCATTCACTAAAAGTTGTATTCGATCCGCTTTGATTTGATTACAATCATTGAATAGTTTTATGTTTGTCTTTTTTTTTTTTTTGGATCAAATCCTTTTTTTTTTTTTATCTATGAAATTAATTAATTAGAATTTTTCATAGAATTTCTTTTCAAACGAAAACAAATTGATTTTATTTCATCCATCGTGTCTAGAATCTAATCATCAAGTTTTGATGAGAATTTTGAATCTCAGAGAAAGAAAATAATTTTTTCTTCTTTTCTTAGCCCATAATTATTTGTAATTCTTTTTCCGATATCGCGCATTCTTTTCGATTTCGAATTCATTTGCAAACCCATTCATTCATTAATATTCATTCATTCAATGAAATTCTTTGTTCTGTTAGCTTTGTTTGATTTGTTTGAATGAAACTGACCCAAAATTATTGTCTCTTTTCAAAGAGATCACATTCGTGTCTCATTCCCAAACAATATGTGTAGCATATTCTTTATTGATTATTATTGATTATTCTTGATTTCATTTCGGATTTGGAATTATCATTCTGGTTTCTGGTCCCTAATAAAATTTTTCAACCAAAAAATTCTATTCTAAATTTGGAACATTTTTTTTTTTTTAATTCAATTCTAGAATTTCGATATAATTATGGTTTTAAGCTTCACTAATCTCTAAGATATTAATTGAATCAAAACTAATGAACAACAACAAAACTGAACTTGAGAGTTCGGTACAAATTTTCTAGTCTAACATTAATTTCAAAAAAAAAAAAAAAAAAATTAAACCAAAAAAATGGAAATTAGTGCCTCATCTTGGTCTATCGGATTCTAAAATATTGGAACATCACCATAGAGAGAGAGAGAGAGAGAGAGAGAGAGAAAGATAACAGAAGAGATAATAAAAAAAAAAAAAAGAAGATAAATTTAATTGCTTCGGTAGTAGTCAAGGTAACAATGGTTTGGTGTTCCAAAATTGAACCATAGTCTCAAACAACGAAACATCTCTATCGAATCGGATCGGATCGGATCGAATCGGTAGATAGGATGCTAATAATAGTGTCTGACTTATGGATGCTGCTAGTGTACTTCGGATTGTACTTCACATTTGATTCCCGGTCTTTCTAAAAATATTCCATTCCTAACGCGAGTCTAAGGGTATTGTTGTACAAAATTCTATGGTACCAGCGTCCATCGATCCGAGAATATGAGATGCATATGAAATGTGCAAGATAGAGAAAAATTCCGAAATAACTTTGACTCTAAAAAGAGAGAGAGAGAGAATGGAGCTCAATCGACAATAGCCGCTCAATTCGAACATATAGGAATTTCAAAATTCTTCAGAATCTATATCCTCTTGAACTACCACCACCACCACCACCACCACCATCATTATCATCATCATCTCGATTCTTTCGAGAGAGAGAGAGAGAAAGAGAGAGAGGGAAAGCTTCAAAATTCATTCATGGAACTTTTAGACCTTGTTTTGTGAATTCATCTCTCTCTCTCTCTCTCTTTTTCCCAACAAATAGATGACCAAATTTGAAGAGATATACGAGATATCAGATGAAAGCTTAGAAGAGAGAGTGAGAGAGAGAGAGAGAGAGAGAGAGAGAGAGAGAGATGGCAAAAGATTGTTAGATAAAAGCATTCGGGCTCAACTAGAATTCTCTGTCTTAATCTAAAGAAGAATTCAATCGAATCAATGCTGTTTTCGGTGTTTGTTTGTTGAATAGCAATGTTGATCGTAATGGTGATGATGATGATGATGATGATGATATATTGATGATGGTGATCGAAAATTATTCTCAATCTTTTCTCTTCTTCTTTATTGAATGTTTTTGTTTATGTTTATTAATTGGCCGTTTTTTTTTTCGTTACGAGA